>JAPXFQ010002968.1:0-253755 GCA_028564705.1 Apricaphanius iberus | reverse complement strand
TGGAGAAAACCAGGCACTGCTCCTTAGCAGCCCAACAAAACCCTACAGTAAAACATGGTGGTGGGAGTATCATGTTGTGGGGGTGTTTTTCAGCTGCAGGGACAGAACTGGTTGTAACTGAAGGAAAGATGAATGCGGCCAAGTACATCCTGCAAGAAAACTTCTACCAGAGTAATTAGGACCCCAGACTGGGTTGAAGCTCCACCTTTCAACACGACAGTGACCTAAGCACACACCTAAAATAAAAAATGGTGTGGCTTTGGAATAACTCTGTGACCGTTCTTGACTGGCCCAGTCAGATCCTTGACCCAAACACAATTGAGCATCTCTGGAGACCTGAAAATGGCTGTCCACCAACATTCAACATCCAACCTGATAGTATATATAGATTTAAAAAGAAATTGGTACAATTTATAGCAGTAGTGGTGTTGTTCTGTTGATTAGAACAATATACAGAGCTGATGTAAACATCCATGTTTGTTGGCAGCAGTTTTGATTGAACAGTCTATCAGCTGCAGAGAGGAAGGACCTGCAGAAAAGCTCCTTCCTGCATCTAGGATACAGCAGTCTGTCAATGAAGGAGCTCTACAATCCAGCAACATTTCCATGCATGGGGTGGGAGATTCTCTCCATTAGAGATGTTATTTTAACCAGAGTCCTTCTGTCTCCAACCACCTGTACTGGATCCAGGGTGCGTACTAGAACAGAGCTGGCCTTCCTGATGAGTTTATCTTATCTCTTCCTCTCAGCTGTCGATATACTAATGCTCCAACATACAACAATGTAAAAAATGACAGAAGTCACCACAGGGTCATAGAAGGTCTTTAACAGCGCTCCCTGGACTCCAAATGACCTCAGCCGCTCAGCAGGTAGTCTGCTCTGATCCTTACCACAGAGCTTGTTGCTGTAGGATAGTCTCATGAAGAGGATGATCAGGGTTGTCCATAATTTGTTTTAATTTTATGAATAATCCTTCTTTGCATCACTATCTCCAGTTGTTATACTGTATATACATAGAAAAAGGGTAAAATATATTGGAGGGATTTTTTCTTCCCCATTGGTAATCTCTGACATAAAGCATCCCTGTGTTTCTTACTGATGAGCTATGATACTCATCTGCAATATGGATGATCACAAAATGATCTTATAATTTGTCAGCAAATTTTATAATTTTCCTCTTGGGATTTACAAACTATATTGCTTCACTTAAATGAAGATGGTATTATAACAAATAGTTTAATTTTTTTGGCATCCTCTCTTTTTTTAATTAAATATACTGATTATAAAAGAAACATTATTTCATTGATAAATAAATGGTACATTTTGAAATCCATCCACTAAAGAAGGATTACATAAACCCAACCTCAAAAAATAAACACTAAAATAACACATCCTAGACCATAACGATTAAAATAAATGTTGAACTGCAGAGGTCCTTCAGTGACAGACTGCTGCATCCTAGATTCATGAAGGAGTATTTCTACAGGTCCTTACTTTATGCAGCTGTCAGATTTTATAATCGATACTGCTTCCAACATAGATTTTTACATTACTGCTGTAAATTGCACTAATCAACCGAAGACTACTGTTATAACTTGCACATTCTTTTTCACAGACTATATACTAACTTATTGGAAATTACTTACATATACTTTTTAAGGCACAGTAAATGCGGAATCTGCACTTTTCTAAAATTCTAATTATTTAAACATCTTTAAGTATCCTGCTGTTTGCACTCAACCTGGGTTTAACACCTTATCTGTACTTAACCTGTTTTTGTAAGTATTGTACATGTAAATATTTTCTTTCTGTTCTGTTTCCTGTTCAGTTTGTATATGTGTTTTTGTTGTTGCTGCTTTTAAGACCAAATTTCCCCTTGTGGGACAATTAAAGGATTATTTTACTCTATTCTTATTAAACACATTGTTCTTTACATAGTTGACAAAACAATTATACAAATAGAATGATCAATTATCAATGGAAATCAAATTGAACCCAGAGAGGTCTGGATTTGAAGTCACACTCCAAATTTAAGTAGAAAACACATTACAGGCTGATCCAACTTTGATTTAATGTTCTTATAACAAGTCAGAATGAGGCTCAGTATTGTGGCCTCCACCTGCCTGTACGATCTCCCTACAACACCGGGCATGCTCCTGATGAGGTGGCGGATGGTCTCCAGGGGGATCTTCTGCCAGACCTGGACTAAAACATCCACCAACTCTCATCTGTGGTGTAACGTGGTGTTGGTGGATGGAACACGACGTGATGCCCCAGATGAGCTCAACTGGATTCTGGTCTGGGAAACGGACAGGCCAGTCCAGTATCAATCTCTCCATTCTGCAGGAAGTACTGACACACTCCAGCCACATGAGGTCTAGCATTGTCTGGCATTAGAAGGAACCCAAGGAACTCATCTACACAATGTCAGAGCACTGGGTTCCTCTTTCTCCTTTTCATGCCAACTAGCTACGATAATTGACAGAATGTCTGCTGCAGAAAGCGTTATAACATTTTTTTAAAGGCAACAGCTTTGTTACGTGTCCAGTTGTGCTTTAAAATAAACTTGGAAAAGATTTAGGCACCTCAAAATCTCTGAATTTCCAGTTCTAGAATACAGAATCATATCCCACTCTTTGTGGTTAATGTGTTGAATTCCTGCATGTGCTGATTAAAAAGTGTGTTCAGATACAATACAACAAAGAACTAAAACAAAAACCTGTTTTTGGTTAGCCATGAACACCAGTGACCTCATAAATCATTTTCCTTATTGTTAAAGTAAGATCAGAATTAACTGCTAAAATGTTTTAAGCACAGATTATTATACAGGGAAAAAAACAATAGTGAAAGCTGTGAAAGATAGATGAATGTTTTATTCTTGTTATGAGAATTTATTTGTGGTCAAAGATTTTCCTTGTGGCTCTTCATCAACCTTGATGCTCCCCGGTTAGGTGCCAATCCAGAAGGAAAAGTAGTGGATACACGAAGGGGAAGGTTGGCCCAGACACGTCATACTGAGGGACAAAAGACAAAGGTGAACCACCAATGAAACAAGTGTTATGCACTTTTATTCCGTTGCTGACCAAATATGATTAGTTGTGAATTCCATTAAAAAAAGAAATCAAATCACAGGAAGTCATGCTAATGTTCTTAACTGAACAACTACCTTTAATATAACTTCTGGTTGACAATTCAATTCATGACAATTACAGAACCTATGTATTTAATTTCATTCAGTTTATGTATGTAAGGGTTCTTCACAAAGAAATATTCTGTAGGTACTTTACAACATCTTTAAAATATTCTGAAAAGTGTCACATTTAAAAGAGAAGTCAGTGAGGTCATAAAAACATATTCTTGATTTCTAAGAATAAAAGTTGGAAAAGAAGTGATGATGCAATTTTATGTTGCTAAGGAAAGAGCATCAGATCCTTTAGTTCCTGGATTATCTCCAAGATCCTATCAACTACGCCGAAAAACAAATAGAACAATAATCAATGATGCATTTTGTAAATAAAAAAGCCAGTATTTAAAAAATCAAAGAAAACAGAAACTGTAAACGCCTGTATTAATTCTATAAAGTTAGTTTCATTAGTATTGAAATATTTGTCTTTTTCTTTAAAATTTTCATGGATTTATTTATAAAACACATTACTGAATTGTAAATTTTCACTAAAAGATATATTTTATATTTTAGACAGTTTTATTCAAAGTATTTTATTCCAAAACCTGTTTCACAAAGTCAGCCTGTAATTAAACTGAATTAAACCAAGTGGTTTAATTATTTCAAAACGGATAGTTTTCAGTCGAATTAGTTTATCTGCCAGTCAGTCTGAAGGTTGACCCTGAACGCTCACTGGCCGTTACTTAAACATTAATCATCCGCATATTCGGGTAATATTACTGGCACACTGCGTCTTATGAATTCTCAATGGTGGCATGGCATTGTGGGAATATAGCAGCATTCGTGTTGGGAAGCTTGATAGTTATAGAGAGTGATGTCATGATGATGTGTTGAATGTGGGCTGAGCCCTAGTGGGCAACACTATGTAAAATGTAAGTAAACATGGGGACTTCCTTCAGCATTCGTAAATTGTATCATCTGAAATGGTAAACTGGAGTGATGCTGAGGTCTGGGAGCTTCAGGCCTTTAGAGCTGAGGAGCAGATTAGTCCTTCATGGGGACTGTGAAGGTCGGCCACCGTTTGGAGCGGCTTGCAAACAGTCTTGAGGAGCGGGGCTTCAATTGGGATAAAAAACTAGTTATTTCCATCTATTTTCTACGGTTTACCACAGACTCTACGGTCTCACACTTGATATGTAACCCTGCACATGAACAGCCCGGACACCACCACTGTACCGCCACATAATATATTGTGAAAGCGCTTGATTGGGCAAATTGTTGCCACGGACTGTGTTCTTATGAGTGACCAGAATAGAATACAATAGAATAATCCTTTAATTGACCAACATGGGGAAATTTGGTTGTACTGTAACAGCAGCGAAAAATTTATTGACAATATTTACATCATGCACTACAGTTACAAAGTAGTCGGCTACTTTATAGTTGAAGTAATTAAGAAGGCTCATTGATGGGCAGTATTAATGCCAGCACTGATGGCAGGATTGTCTTTTGAAAGGGGCTAGTGAATGAAAACTATCCAGGATGATCTTATTTCTGCACCGGACCCCTGCTGAGCTCTGTAGCGTTGCGCTCCGCCCGAGCTAGAACGGCTTTATTTGTTGTTGGTTGTTTATGTCACTACGACTACACTAGGATTTGCAATGATATCAAACAAAAACACTGGCATAAATCGCCTTACATTTAACGATAAAGACGGCGGGAGCGCGCAGAGACTCCAGCAAGATTTCTAAAGTCTGCCCGTCTTTAGTCTGAAAATCATTTGATGCACGCCCAGCATATTTATTCCCTCGGTTTATGTGTTAGCGTCTGAATCGACAACATTTGGATAAAAACCAAACACCACATAATTTATCTGGAATAAACCTAATTACACTGATTTTACAAGAATATAAAGCAAACACAGAGATGTTAGCACATCAAACTACTGTAGGTCGCAAAGCACAAGCTAACTGCAACCTGCTGCTAACTGCAGTTCACATGTTTTAATGTGTTTACAGTCACATATAACGGTATACTAAATCTACATTCATCATCATATAAATATCTAAACTTACCCATTTCAGCTGTCGGTCTCCAGGCGAACATCCAGAGCTTCTTCTTGCAGCTGTGGTGTCGAGTGATTACATGGTTCCTCCAGCATGAGGCTGAAGTTGGCTTCTGATTCTAGCCTCTGATTCGGGACACGGCCAAAGGGCAATTCCACCTAATTTCTCACTGATCCAAGCAGCTTTAATCTGCTCTAGTCTAAAAACTACAAAACACAGATTCTTTAAACAGTGAAACATCAGTTTGAGTAACCTTTTAGGCATTTTCCTAATTATAAATGGAAGCCAACTTCAGCATTCAGACAGCCATACTAATCTACTACATTACCCATAATCCTTGAGGCCAAACTTTGATTCCATATATTCAAGGTTGATTCAATATATTCAGACGTTCATTCCATATATTCAAGGTTGATTCCATATATTCAAGGTTGATTCAATATATTCAGACGTTCATTCCATATATTCAAGGTTGATTCCATATATTCAAGGTTGATTCAATATATTCAGACGTTCATTCCATATATTCAAGGTTGATTCCATATATTCAAGGTTGATTCAATATATTCAAGGTTTTGATTCCATATATTCAAGGTTGATTCAATATATTCAAGGTTGATTCCATATATTCAAGGTTCATTCCATATATTCAAACATATCAATATAAATATATAATATTTTTCCTGAACGGCATGCCATAATACATGCATACATATATATATATACATGCATACATATATATATACATACATGCATACATATATATATACATACATACATATATATATACATACATGCATACATATATATATACATACATGCATACATATATATATACATACATGCATACATATATATATACATACATGCATACATATATATACACATACATGCATACATATATATACATACATGCATACATACATACATACATACATACATATACACATACATACATATATACACACATACATACATACATATACATATATACACATACATACACACATATACATATATACACATACATACACACATATACATATATACACATACATACACACATATACATATATACACATACATACTGTCGGGATTGATATTTTTTTAGGGCTACTTTATATAACAGTCTCGTATTGAATATGTTTATATAATCTTTAGTTAGTATTCAGAAAGTAAAAGTCTGTTTTTATTAGCTTGCATGATAGTAAAGAAATGTTTGTCAAGTATGGTTTATGGGGGAAAGCTTTTAAGTCGTAAAACTCTAGGCTAAGGTTATTGCACGTTGTAAAAGTGGGATGCGGAGATAAGGAACAGAGTAGAGAGTAGACAGTCATAAACAGACCGGATGGTTACAGCGATAACTCAGGAAACCTTGAGAATAAACGTTTGGTGTAATAAAATCTAGGGGGAGGAGAATAGACATGTGACTATGTGCTTTGTTCTTCTTTAATAAAAATGGTACACCCCTGTACACGACAGTTCAGTTCAGTTCAACTCAGTTCTGACTGTTCTCCGCCTGCAGGTGTGTATGAGTGTGAAACAGAAATTCTGTGTCTGTGCATCATTTCCATCTCTGTCTCTCAGCTCTGATTTTATTTTGAAAAACTCCCGCCGGGGTAAATGTTGGCGCCCCCACACTCTCCGGAAGCGAGTGCCGATCGCATGGGACTGAGCAGCCAACAATACACATGTACATATATACACATACATACACATGTACATATATACATATATACACACACATACACATGTACATATATACATATATACACACACATACACATGTACATATATACATATATACACACACATACACATGTACATATATACATATATACACACACATACACATGTACATATATACATATATACACACACATGTACATATATACATATATACACACACATGTACATATATACACACACATGTACATATATACATATATACACACACATGTACATATATACATATATACACACACATGTACATATATACACACACATGTACATATATACACACACATGTACATATATACACACACATGTACATATATACATATATACACACACATACATAACAATATATGTGTGTGAATATATGAAGTATATATATATATATATATATATATATATATATATACTTCTGCTTTTATTTTTAATAATGTCAGTTTTGGTCCTCCGTACTGAAATACATTGCAGATATTTTTGATTATTGTAACATTTCAATCATCGAAATGCATTTGTATGAGAAATCCACAAGAGGGCACTAGAGTGAAGCACAGGATGCTGCTCAGTCTCTGTTTGTACCTCCTCTCTTGTTTTGAGGCAGATCCTCCCCACGTATCCATCCTCGGCATCCCAGCAGCTGACCAGCCTGACCACTTCCTCCTCAGGAGCGAGGGGACGATACTGGGCAAAACGCTTCACCTCACTGCGTTCCTTCAGCAGGGGCACTTTCTCCTCACACAGGAAGTACTCTAAAGGGTTTCTTTCAGATGCCACAACCTGAACATGTGTAAATGACAAATGGAAGTTTATTTCACACATACAAAAGGACATATAAGATTACGCTTCACTTCTGTCTTTGTTAGATATCAATTTTTCATTTCTGTAGTACATACCATGTTCAGTAGCTGTTTGGCTGTGGTTTGCTCTGTAACAGAGAAGACTTTGAAGGGTTCTGGGCCAGGAGCTCCATGAACCGTCACCCTATGCTGCTCTGAAGCATGCTTCTCCTCTGATCTGAACAGCTGCACACATAGCAGGACATGCACAGGGGAGCAGGTTATGAAACTTCCTGACATTACATTTTTGCTTTAGTCGACACTCTCCTCAGACCGACAGAAAGTAAAACCAAAGCGATTTTTGATGTTGCTGACTGGGGCCAGCAGGAGTATCTTTGAACATTCTTGGGTTTGCAATCTATCACATGTTAAACTTTAATGAGGATGTGTCATTATTAGGGCTTTCAAGTTTTACAAGTGCACTTTGGCGATCAAATCTCGTTTGAACCTCTGCAATCTCAGCACCAGTCTTGAGCAGGTCTTACCAATGATGAGGGAGTGGCGCCTCCTGTGGGACCTTCTTCTGTTCTGTGGCTGTAGATAAATAAACTGGACACTTCAAGAGGTTCATTATGCTGCGTTCTCAGATGAATATGTCTGTAACCTGAAACACAAAATAATTTAAAAAATTATACTCTTACTGGATAAATATATGTTTTCTGAAATGACAGGATTGAACCAGATTGAGGATTATATATTATATTTTCTTTATGTAGTGGTTTACAAGAGTATTCATACCCCTTAAACATTTTTTTACACTTTGCAACATTTAAAACCACAAACATCTGTATTTAGTTGCAATGTTATTGTTTAAATTAATAAAGCAGCAAATAATTGTGAAAGGTATTAAAAAGTGAAAGAAAAAAGAGACATGATTTTAAACTTTTTTCTTTAAAAAAGCTGTGTTTGTTCTCAGCCTTTTAATTCAAGTGTTCTGGAGAATATCTCTACCAGTTTTGGTCATCGAAAAGAAAATATATATACATATTGCATTTTTTCCACAAGCTCAGCAGGATGAAACCTTAAAACTAACAATTCCCAACTTTGTCTGGGGTCTTTTAACACATGATTATTATTTTAATCACTCTAAATATGACTCAATGTGGCTTTCTTTTAACAAAAAATGTGTTCTTTATTTTCTGATGATTAAAAGTTGTCTCAACAGATTAACAGATCATTTGATTTAAGAAAGTCAGAAGCTGATAGCTGAACATTACCTGTGTTGTTTTCAAATAGCATCGAATAGCTATGCTGAGTTCAGGAGGACAGGATATTTCAGCTTATAGTGAATAATAATACTGCGATTTTAAAATTTAGATCAAAGTTGGATTTCTAACATTGGTATTTACTTAAAAATATAGAGTGAATGTGATCCCGTAAAAGTGGAGGGCAGCATTGTGCACATCAGCATATAGCAATGCTGGAAATAAAAAAAAATATATAATGCTGTACCAAATAGCCTAAGTGTTTTGTTTTTTACTTTTGTCTGAAATATTAAACTGAAGTTGATCTTTATTTGTCTTTAACATCTTGATTTATATATATATATATATGTGTGTCCAAAATGTAACTCATCTTTAAACCTCTCCACAATTTTATCCCTGATGGTTTCTGCTGTGTTCCTCCATCGTCTTGAGGTCGTTTGTACACTAATGTTCTGTAACAAACCTCTGAGGCTTTCACTGACCTTCTGGATTTATACTCGGACAAAATCAAAAACAGATAAACTCTATAATTAATTGCTTTAGTGTCAGTGTGAGGGAGCTATTCCGATGCTATTCAGATTTCAGTTTGCAGAAAATCAGAAAAAAAGTTGTATTTTCCTACCATTTCAAAATTTAAAAAATAGTTTCTGTTGTTGTTTACACATTAAATACTGCTAAATATAGAACTTAAAAAATAAAAAAAATAAAATGCGAAAAAGATCCAGGTGTATGAATACTTTTGTAAAACTGTACATCTTTGTTTTCTTGTGTTATCGGTTGTGCTGTGTTTTTGACTCCAACCTGGTTTGAGTGCTTTCAGAGGCAGAGTTCTCTGAGCAGTCATCTGAGAGCTGTTGTTCTCCACCACAGCAAATCGCAGGAAGCACATCTCCTCGAAATGCACAGTGAACTGAAAGCGCTCGCTCCACATCGGGTTGAGGGTGTTGCGGTGGATGGGTTTTGTACGGAAGTGGTGGGTGTCCACTGACATTCCCAGGACGTCTACCTCGATGCAAGGGCTGCCGGAGCTGTTACCTGGACAGACGTTCTGTCCGGAAACAAGCTGAAAGGAAAGCATGATGTGAGACGCTGTCATTTCTTACATATTTTATTAGCCACTACATAACAGGTGGGTCTGGCAGTTCTATATTTGCAGTCACTCTGACCTGCAAATAGGGGTTTACTTTCTTTAAAGACCTCCAAACAGGAACACAGTGTAATTTTTGTGTCAAGTCACTCCTGTTTATAGTCTTTGTTCTGGTACATCAGTGTTTAAGACCAGGCTAAAAGCATACCGGCAAATAATTCTTTATTAACATGAGAAACAACTTTTTGAAAGGCCAACCCTATCATCCACTGAATCCAAAAAAGGCAATAAGGGCAAGAGTTTGTTTATATACAAATGAAACCAGAAGTTTACAGACATCAAATGAAAAGGCACACAAACCTTCATTTCTCACTATCTGAAGTTAGATTAAATCAAACTTCTCTTCTTTAAGGTCAGATAGAATAAAAAATTAATATTTCTGTTTGATAAATGCCACAATAATGAGAGAAAAATATGTCAGAGATTATCTATTATGTATTAATGTCTTGTTTCAAGATGAACCAATTTTGGTCTGAAATGTACAAATTAGTCCCAGAAAAAAAGAGAAAAAAGACAAGAGACCTTGTAAAAGATGCTGGCTAGAAAGTTTTATTATCCATAGTGAAACAACACCTGTACCGACATGGGCTAATAGGCCACTCAGCAAAGAGGAAGCCATTACTTTAAAGAAATAAAAAAAGCCAAATTGCAGTGTATTTCTGGAGACTTGTCCTGTGGTCTGAAGAACTGATTACATTATGAGGAAATATTGAAGCAACATCTAAACCTTTAGAAAAGAAGTTCACAATTGGGCATGAATGGGTCTTCCAAATGGACAATGGCACTTTCTAAGTGGCTTGACGACAAAGTCAAGGTTTTTTTCATGGCCTTCACAAAGCACTGATCTCAATCCTAGAGAGAATTTGTGGGCAGATCTGCATAAGAAAAAACAAACCTGACTCATTTCCACTAGTTCTGTCAGGAATTATGGCCCAAAACTCCAGAAAAGTATTGTGAAAAGCTTGGAAATTAAATTCACAACAGTTTACCTGAAATGTATGTATGTCATACATTCTGATTTTGACGACATTAATAAACAGGCAAGGCAAGGCAAAATTTTATTTATATATCAAACTTTCAACACAAGGCAATTCAAGGTGCTTCAACAAAGAAATCCCTGACCCATTAGTTCTTTTATTAGGGTGGCATTTAGCCAAAATAAATAATTTGTTGTTGACACTAACTGACATGAAACGAGAAACGTTTGGTCTAATTTAACTACATACAATGAAAGAAAAGGTGTGTGTGTGTGTCTTTTATCCAATGTATGTACACCTATGGTTTCAACTCCATTTTCTTTACACCACAACTACTATATTCACAGGGAGATCGTAAACTGATAATAAGAATTTAAAGAAAAATTAATCAAGAAATCTTTCCAGTTATACATTTATGTTTTACATTTACCTAAATTACATGAAATTAAAAAAAAAAATATTACAACTGAAACATGAACTGAAGAAAGAAAATTTCCTAAATGATGTTTAAACTCACAGTGAGAGAATAGACTGCTGGACTCATTTCCTCCAGATCTCTTTCCATTGGACAGAACTTCCGATAAAGGGAACAGCTACGGTCCCAAAGCACTGCAGGCTTCAGAACGTAGCCACAGCCACCATTAGCCTCAAACAATGCCGTGTTTAACTGCATTGGCAGATCTGAGGAGAAGAAAGAACACAACTTTTAACATACAAGAACAAGCAGGTATTTTACACAAAACACCGAAGGTGTCGACGTAACTAACTTGTAGCTTAATTTGTGAGTTTTGGGGAAATGGCAACAGTGTGGGCTCATAACAGGGAAGTTGAGGGATTTTCTCACAAAAACAGAACGTGGTCAGTATGTAAACTACTCCTCAGACCAGAATGAGATTGTCTCATTATTTTTAAAGCTGCCATTCCTTCAAACTACATTAGAAGGAGATATTATAAAAAGCAAATTTTTAATGTGATCATGACCATCCTTGTCTCATCTATCATCATCATGGATTGGTTTAGGTTTGAATCAAACCGATGTAGCCAAGATTGTCAACAGCTCTGCCTTCTAGAAAAATAAGAGAGCTGAGGACTTCTAGCACCAGACATGGAGCAGATCGAAGAACATTTTGTTTAAAGACAATTTATGTGCTCAGTGCCCATCACACAACAAGGAAAGATCTTTTTTTTTATCAAATCTGTGTAGGAAGGCTCTTTTGAGCATTAAAAGAGGTGCAAGTTGTTAAGTAATGAGTTTTGATTTAACAATAATGTCAAAAGTTAATTCACTGTTGTTGACCAGAAACGAGACTGTAACAGTCCCCAGTAAAGCACTACGCCCCCTGTTGTCCTGGCTGTGAATTGTATTGGGAGAGTCCTCAGGCAATGGAGAACTCTGACAGCAAAATATATCTATTGATACATGTGAGATGGTGTAAAACGTGCAGACAGTGAAGAATTAGCTAGTATTGACAGTGAATTGCCTTGTTGAGAAATCATGAATTAATTATAATTAACTTGTTTATTTTGGAAGGATATGTATAATATTACTTGCTGCTCAGTTCTGATAAACGTCCATTCAGTAAGAAAAGACAATCATTGAAATGGAACCTGGCAGATAACACTAAAAGCTATAAGCACTTATTAGTCTAGAAAGTGTTACAATATGATTTTTAAGGCTTGTCGACTCCAGTAAACCACAGTGGGAGTCACCCTCCACAATTAAATAAAACATGGAACATTGGTGAAGATTCCCAAAAGTAGCCGGCCAAACAAAATGACTCCATCCTCGAAAAACACTAAAAACCAAGAGCGTAAAACACTACAGACTTCACTTCACAAGAAATGTCCAGGAATTAGCTTGTGACCTTAAACTCAAGCACACTTGAGTTGCTCAAAGAAAACACACAAAATAAGGGTTTGGATTTGACATTCAAGTCCCATATTAAACAGGTTTCCAGGATGTCCTTTCACCTCCAGTATATTGATAAAATTGGAAACATCCTGTCTAGAAGTGATGCTTAGAAACTAGTCCAAGCATTTGTTACGTCAAGGTTGGACTACTGTAATTCTTTGCCATTAGGAAGTCCACAAAATGCAAATAAAAGCCTTTAGTTGATCCAAAATGCTGCAGCAAGAGTTCTAATGAATATTAAAAACAGAGATTGCATTTCTCCTGTTTTACATTCTGTTCACTGACTCCCTGTTAAATCCAGAATCGAATTTAAGACCCCCCCCCCCCTTACATATAAAGCCCTTCATAGTCAAGATGCATCTTATATCAGAGATCTGATCATTCCAACAGAGCATTTCGCTCTCAGATTTCAGGTTTATTGGTGGTTCCTAGGATGGTAGGACGACCTTTTAGTTTTCAGGCTCCTTCCTGTGGAACTAGCTCTCAGTTTTAGTCTGTGAGGCAGGTATCCTGTCTACTTTTAAGACCAGGCTTAAAACCTTCCTTTTTGATAAAGCTTATAGGTAAAATGGATTAGGTTAACCTGAGCTATCTTTGTAGTGCTGCTATAAGCTTAGAATGTCGGAGGACAGACTGACCACTTTTCTCTACTCCACTACTTTTCTCTTCTACTACTCTCCAGTTGTTGCTTTGCTTTGCTGTTATTTCAGCTATTACATTTGTTTTCTCTCAGTGTTTTTTTTCTCGAACCCCCAGACGACCATAGCAGATTTCTTGCTCATACACAGCCAGGTTCTGCTGGAGGTTTCTTCACGGTAAAGGAACTTTTTAACTGATTGGAATATTTGTATCACTATATTGAAATGGTTTTTCCTGCTAAGTGCCTTGAGATTAAAACTGTTGTGAATAGGCGCTATATGAATAAATTGAATTGAATGGAGAGTATACAGCCTGGGAAAGGAAAGTCTGGGCGTCTCTGCTTAAGTTACTGCCCCGCGACCTGACCCCGGATAAGCCGAAGAAGATGGATGGATCGATGGATGAATGGAGATGCCTGGTCAAAGTCCAGAATTAAATACAATTGAAATGGTGTTGTATGAGCTACACTTACCCTCTATGTGGTGGAATGAAAACAATTCTGCAAAGACGTCAGCCAAAATTCCTCCACAGTGGTAAAACAGCCTCCTGGCCAGTTATAGCATTTGCCTGATGGCACTGGTAGCTTTTGAGGGTGGTCCAACCAGTTATTAGGTTTATGGAAAATTAACTTTCAAATACTTTCACTTTTTAAATTACTTATAAGACTCATAGCTTTCTCCCCTCAACCAACTGTGTCTCGTTGAGTAGAAAAACCATCTGCCATTTAAACTGCATCAATCCCTGGCCCTATATGTACTTTTTCAGGTCGACACACTGTTCTTACCATCTGTCTGATAGTTGAGGGCCACCAGCTGAATTCCATGTAGCCAGAAGAGCAGAGGGTTGGGGTTGGTGGAGTCGATCCTGGTAGCTGCTGGATATGTTCTGAGTAGCTGGCACTCCGTGTGCTGGATCAGTTTCTGAGAGTACCGTCGACACAGTCGCTTGGCTGCATTCTCGTTGACAGATGAGATGTGGTAGCATTTCGGTGTGCGGATGATGGCACTGAGTGAAGTGGGGGGGTTGAGGATGGGTGATGTCTGATGTTCCTCCCAGCTGAGCCGTTCAGAGCCACCTGCAGAAAGGGAAAAGAAAACTATTGAAATCAGTATTTTTAGAGTCTTTAAGTATAATACTGAAGTTAAAAATTATTAATGCAAAAATAGTCAAGCACAAACAGAATAATTTAGTTCATGAAGGTTAATAGTTTTTGAGTAATACCTTTCAGTTATATTAATCCAATCAATCTTAAATATTCTTTATCAATTCAGAAATACATATGTAAGTGATAGTTTAGTCTAATTGCCATTTTCTGATTCATGGTAAATCATCATGTTGAATAGCAAATCTCTAGTCCCGTACCTTTTCCTGGGGCGCGGCTTTGAGCTGTGATCTCCCCTGTTGCATTACAGCGAGAAGGTGCTGTTCCAAATATGGACTTCCTGCTCTTTCCCCGGTCCTTCCCTTTACTGGAGCCAGATGGAGACAATGTAGATAGACCTGCATCCACACACACGAGAGAGAGACGGCAGGGACGTCTTTAAAAATAAATATTGAACTTTAATTTTCCCTCTCCACTCCTAGTTAGGTTTCACAATGGGTTAATGTAAACTTCTTGTGTCCAGGATCTCAAAAACTGATAATCCGTGGATGACGATGATTTTAGAAAAAAACCTAAATTCCTAATACTGTGCTTATTGTATCCTGTTTTACAAAATACTGCCAGATATCACAACTAGCAGGATATGTGCAATAGTTTCCTCATAATACAGTGATTTTTTATTTTTTTATTAAATAAACTTCAACATCTGTTTTAGCTTTATTGTGGACAACAAAACATCAACATTTTCATCTTGTCAGCAGTTTAGGTGAAAGGGTTTTTGCAAACGCATGCAGCATACCACCGACCATTTTGGTTAGTAATTTTTTAAGGCTGTCCTTTACTCTATGGAGCAAATAATATATCATAAATCAGGAAGAACAGTCATAAGATATAAAACCCAAAACAGTTTTTCTTTTTGTTGTTGTAGCAATGTTAAATCGGAGCTGATGACTGAGAGCCTTTTAAGCCTTCTCCATGCTTCTCTACAGTTTGAGTCCGTTGCCACAGCCAACATTGGGTATTGGGGCTGATATTGTTCTAATGCACTTTTATCGGTATCAGTTGGTTAAAACGTAGGAACTGCAATAATTTTGCATAAAATGTTTACTTTTCTCTTGAATTTTTTTGTTTTATGGTCATTTTTATTAATATTTTATTTTTTATCTAATCCACCATTACTTTGTTGTAACAAGCAGAAGAAAATGAAAATTTTCTGAAGTTTCTGCATTGCTACTGAGTATCGGCAAGCACTCAGATCTAAGTATCGGTACTGCATCCATAAAAGTAGTATCATTGCATCCCTAGTTTATGCCAATCTCTATGTGCAAAATCCCTGCGTATGGTGTCATTTTTCTAAAGTTGTGGATTACTTATTTCCTTTGTTTGGTGAGATCCTTGTTTTTTTTACATTAAACAAGACAGAGACTAACTAAGACCTGAATAATAACAGTATACTCTATGTCTTTGACTTATGCAGGTGATTTTTTTTAATATTGAAATTACATTTAAGTTCTGTTTGATATTAAATGACAGAAAACCTTTGTTAAATACCTCAACTCAATGTCACTGTCAAGCTGTCTTACCTATGTGAAAAAAAGGTCTAAATCAGTATTTGTTTAGCAAAAAAAATGTTTATAAGGTCATCCTCTCCCCACACAGAAGTTTGTCAAAGTGGATTCCTATTTAATTTTTAAATTCTTTGCAAATGCAGCCCATAGCAAATTACAACTACAGCAGGAAAATGAAAATAATAAAAAGTTTAAATGTGTTATCCAAACCAATTACATCAAATTTAATTAAACATTTTTACTTAGAATAAATCCAGAAAATGTAAATGGTTGCACAGTTTGTCGTGGCTACGGTGACAACTCGGGACAGCACAGGAACACAGCCAGGCACATTGTCTTTGTGAAATGATCCAATCATCATGCTTCCTTTCTCACATCCTACTTTCTGGATACTAAACAAATAAAATACAGCGGAAACACGGGGTACTCGTCATTTATTAGGAAGACGATACTTTAGACACAGAAGAACTGATAGGCCTTCATATTTAAAGCGCAAAAACAGAAATATTTGACATAAATTGCAGTAAGGGATGAAGACAGATTTCTCTGAAGATGATATATAGATATATAACAGTCAAGCATTCTGATCTGAAGAAGACTGACGATGTACTCAAGTAATTGAAGTTAAACTCTAAATGACCAAAATTCAGAGAAAATCAAGAGTCTTGAATTGCAATTTACTGAAAATGTAGGGAAAAACATTTTGTTACAATGCAATAAAGCCAAATGAGGTGTTATCGTGTTCAACAGAAAACTGAAGCATAATAAAGAGACTATATTTTCCCAACGGGGGAGGAGGAGTCATGAGCTTAGTGGGTCTTCTGTGTGGGATAGCAAGTGAGTTGTAAAAGCGACTACCATTTACTCTTCCAAACGACAGCATTAAAAGCACACAAAAAAAAGACAAAATCATCCTAAGTATCAAGAGGAAAATTATAAAATAAACTTAGCTGTTCCTCTGTGGAAAAATGCAGCATTACTTTAAATATCAGGGGATGCATGAGAAACTTTAAAGGTAAACGAAAAATGAGATTAAAAGAGAATGCATGTACCAAAAACGTCATAAGAAACTAAATAGTAAAACCATACCAGGAAATTTTACTGCTTGGCAATAGATGATGAGGTCAGAGAGCTCCTGGGCGATCTGTCGGCTCTCCTTCTTGTTCTGAGGAAGGTAAAACTCCTCACCCAGCTCCATGTCAAAAACCTTAATTAAAGAAGTATAAAAGCTTTATTTTAGATAAGCACCAGATACCATCAAGAAAATATTGAAGTGTATTGAACTGATGTTGACTTATTTTTTTATGTCTTACAGTATACTAAAACATTGAAGAAAAAAAGTGAAAATTAAATATCTCTTCAAACTATTCAAAGGAATGAAGTTTGTTTTATCACCTTAAACTGCTAATAGGGCTGTTTTGAAAAACAATAATAAAAAAATAGATTCTGAATCAATTCTCGCAAAAATTTTAAGAATCGATTCACAAGTTCAAAAACCGGTTTAATTGTTTAACATAGTTTGCCCTGTTTTAAAGCTAAGTTAGGAAGTACCATCCAGACAGTTGTTTTAAGGCTGAATTCTTAAAGTGGTTTTTTTTTCTGGTTAAAAATTGACTCAATACCCATCCCTAGTTGCTAACCTTTCCTTTGCTTTGCATCATGTTGTCGGCCTTCTTTATCCTCTTTGGTATTTCGTCGACACTTTGCTCCTCTTTGTCAGCCGGGCTCTTGGTATCAGGTTTGTCATCCAGGATGTTATCTGCCCAAGCGGAATAGGAGAGAAATGAAACCTAATCAAATTCAGCATGCTTAACTTTGAAGACTTTTCTGAAAGAGAATGAATACCTGTCCCTGAACCTTAGTCAAAGACCAGACTGCAGATCAATTAAAATGATGTGGCATATGCATGTATTTAGATATTAGATGTATTGATATTAAAGTCATGACAGTAATTCAAAAGGTTTTGTGCAGCTCTGCATTCATCACTCAAAAGCAGTTTACTAAGCAGTCAACGAGCATATTCTTTGCCACTGGGGATGCTTAGAATCATTTCTGAAGTGAAAGCACACAAATATAAAATAAGTATTCAAAGCAATATATCTTAACTGTAAAGAGAAGCAACAGCAGGAGCTTGTTTGTATGCTCCTTTTCCCTCCTACGCATAAATAAAAGCCAAAAACAATAAAGATTAAAGAAAACAAAACATACATCACCTTCCACGATTGGAGGATTTTTTTTTTAATCTGGAAAAATGTGATTCCTAAGACTTAGAATGTAAAAAAAAAAAAAAACAAGAAAAAAAAAAAACAGTTTCGCAACCAAGATGATGATAAATGTCAGGCTGCAGACAGCAGCTGAAGAGGTGGGCCAAAGTTTGAGTAGAGGGAGCTACTGTTTAACCAAAAATGGGGGTAACCTGCCAGATTTCTAATCTGAAGTGGTTTTATGTTCAAGCTGGTAGTGAACCTTATAATTTAACATAAACGGACAGGATGGAACACTGTTTACTTGATTAGGCTGCATTTGATAAGTTTACTGGGTAATATTTCTGCAAAAGTCAGGCAAGTAAAAGAAAGAAAAGAAGCAAACTGGTCTACTAGAGGTCTAGGAACGGTGCATTCATCGACAGGGACGATCAGGGAATAGTAAAGGGCAGGCCTTGGGCTGGGACCAGGACAGGGTGGTTTCCCCTGGTTTGTTGTTCAATGCAGGGGCAGCGGAGGGCCTGAGAAACCAGATGGCTTTGTTTTGTTTCCCTGATGAGTCTACCCAGCCGCTGGCGAGGTCACAGACGAATACTGTACGGGGGGATGGAGGAAAGGGGAATCATATCTTTGTGGGACAAAGAGGAACTCTACAGACAGCCTTATACTTTGAAAATAAGTGTAAAGTTTTATAGAGAGGCATCCAGTTTTATCCACATATGCTTCAAAGCAGATGTGCACCGTAGGTTGCCGGGCGGCACTGCATTTATACAACTGTTATTCTACAGGAAGATGAGTCTGTTTCACACGAACAGTCCAAACAAAAACGACTTAAACATGAAGAAAGCTCAGATCAAAGTTTGGTGAACGCCTTGAGACAGAAAACTGTCTTGGATTTCTCAGTGTTCACAAATATTTGATCTGAGGTGGCTACAAGCTTGAATCAAGACAGCACACAAAGAACCATATGTTCAGTAACTACTACACAGTAGTTGCAGAGCAGAGGAACACATCAGCAAACACTGTTGAAGTCACTGAATAATTAATAAAAGCAACAAACGGTTGACTCTAAGCTAAAGTTGTTGTCAAATCTGCAAATGCCGGCGTGCAAAAGTGCTGCAGGAGAGGCTGACAGTTCAACCCTGTTTTCTATTAGTGTCAAACATCAAATACTATAAATAAACAATTCACTATGTAACAGAGTGAGGTGCTAGTTCCCATGCCGGAAAGCAACACAGAGCAGAGCAGGATCTTTGATCCACACAAGCAAAAGGCAAGCAGCAGTAACAGCAACAATCGCTAATGCACTTCTTCGTACCAGTGTTTCATCGGTAATTATTCTGCAGTCGTATAAAAGCACTAATAATAATGCTATCCTGTTAAAACACACCAGAGATCAAGAGGGGATATCGGAATGAAGTATTTTATGCAGCTATTGTTCTTTTATGTAGTCATACCCCCCCTTCAAACCTTCCCACCTTTGCCACATGTTAATCATAAACCTTAATGGATTTTATTGGGCTTTTATGTGATAAACCAACAAATAGTAATGCAAGATGGTTAAGTGGAAGTAAAATCACGCATTCTTCACTTGATTTTTTTTAGAAATAATAATAATAATAATAAAAAGTGTTGCTTAAATTTGTACGTTTGTTTTCAGTCTCTTTTCTGATAACCCTAAACAGAATCCAGTGCTACCAATTGCCTTAAGAAATCAGTTTTTTACTAAACAGAGTCCTCCTTGGTGCAACTAATAATATATATAAGTATATATAAAGTATATATTAAGTACAGTTGTTCTGTAGGTTCTTCAACCTGCAGGTCTCCACCAACAGTGCTGTGCTAACAAATAAATATGTTTTAGTCTAAACCATTTCATTGTAGGTCTGGGTGTGTGTTTAGGATTGTTACCCTTCTAGGAACTAAAAATCAGTGCCTGCCTAAAACTTTGTGGCCTCTAACAAATGATAGACCTAACAGTGCTCTGTTAGATACTCAAAGGTATGTTGCTTTATAACTTAAATTCTTGACAACTTTGGTGTGTTTTCTGGCCTTTTTGATGCCGTTTGTGCACTAATGTTCTCTAACAAACATTTGAGACTTTCACAGAGCGGCTGGATTTATACTGATCTTAAATTAAACTCAGCTGGACCCTTTCTATAAACACACTGATTTCTGAGTGTAACTGATTGCACTCAATTTTATTTCGGAATATCAGAGTTCAAGAGACCAGGAAATTAGAAAACCGTCCACTTCACAATTCCATGCTATACTGTAGGGTTAGGCGATATGGCCTCAAATCAATAACATGATATACTGAGCACTTCACCTGGATGGAGTCACATTACTGGACGTAGTCACGTGATTCCAACCTATCCAGTCTGCAATGTAGTACAGCTGCGGCATCTTAAAAGGACATGAGCATCACCAAACTGCACACATCTTTTCTTTTCGTTTTTTAAATACCGAAAACACAGACATGGGAATAGTGACGGTTACGGTCATACATTTCGGTATTGATACATTTTCGGTTTATTGCCCAGCCCTACTATATTATGTTAGTGTATAATATGACATACTAAAAAATCCATGACACTTGTGATTGCAATGTGACAAAAATAGGAAAATTGAAGGGTTCTTTCTGAGGAAGAAAGACAAACTTTCTGAAGAACACCAGCTTAACTGCAGAACACTTACAGAGAAAACACTAAAGGTTAAAGAGGCACATCAGGGCGTTTACCTTCAAGGCCATATGAGGCAGTAGAGGCTGTGAGGACATCAGCTAAGTGAAAAACAGGCAAGAAAAAGGGAAAATGAAACAAAAAAGAATAAAGTGTCAATAAAACACACTCAGCTGTTAAAAAGAGCAAGGACAGAAAAAGTAGTCAACAGAACGTGAATGAAAGGAGACAATATAAACAACTTATGTAGGGGAATTCAAGTTTGAGAGTTCACTGAAATCCCATTGGGCCTCTTTAATTGAGCGCAGCTTTGTAGTTACCCCTTTTCAGATCATAGCTATCCTCACCATCTGATAGAGACTCATAATCATAGTCATATTCATCTTCTTCTTCCTCCTCCTCTTCATTGGCGTGGTTGTTAGGGGAAGAAACTCCTGGTGAACCGTTGCTCGCCTGGGCTTGCATGTGTGCCAGCTGGTGAGCCTGTGAACAAGTTCACAATGATGGTATCAGAAGAATGATCTATACCTGTAATAATTTTAATAATGATATAACGATACATGTATTTCGTATTAAGACTTTTCGGTTTGGCCCTGTCCATAGAAAAGATTTTCCCGACAGCTGGCAATGGTGCATTCAAATACAAATAGGAGACCAGGTCACTATATTTCCAAAGTGGTTTAAGCATGTTAAAATCTCAAACATGGGCAAAATATAATTTAAACTTATTTACTGACATTAACACTGACTGTTTTGTAGTGGTTATATTATTTCCTACATTGGATATGTCTGCTTGTACTTTTTTAAATAAAAATCCAATCAAATCTCCAGTTAGTTCTATACTTTGAACTTTTAGTAAAGTTATAGAACATAATTAAATCTAAATAACTTCAGGAATAAAAAATAAGGAGTTCAGGAAAAAAAATATTTATAGAAGTAAAACAAAAAAGTAATATGCACATTTCTATTTGTTTTTCTTGATCAAAGTGTACCAAAAATGTAATACACCTTGATTTTGTGTACCGTCTAAATTTTAAACATAAAAGCTGTTATCCATAGAGAATGCAGAATCTAAATTGATGTTTTTCACTAAAAAGAAATACTGCCCATACATTTGCATCTATTATTTATGTCTCACAGCACTCTAAATGAGCGGCGGTGCTGAATATATAATAAACTAAAGCAACCTGGATGTTCCTACACAGAATCACTTCTTGGAAATATAAATTATGCAAACATATGGATGGGAGCTGTTTTGTCCCAACCTTCTGCTTGACGATGTCCACTGGTGCCTGATGGGCTTTGAGCTTCTTGTTCTTGAGGAGGATCTTCCCACGCAGCTGCAGAGGGGATGGCAGGTGAGGGTCATCGCTGAAGTCGCTCTCAAAAAGGAAGCGAGTCACGAGACGTTCCCCACACACAGACTAATGGAAAAAAAAACATTCAAATATGACGGATGACATTGTCATGCTCTTTTCATATGAGAAGATGTGTCATGTGGAAAGGATGGAGAGGAAAATAAATTATATTTGAAGCTTGGGTAGAAAACGAAAGTGACTTTATCAATTCAAAACACTGTAAATAAAACAAACAAGACTATGGTTATGTAAACTGCCGAGGGGCACAGAGCTGTTTGAACTTGAAAGACTTCAATTTATCAAGATGGCAGAAGTGGTTCTCCAAGGATGAGGAAATGAAATGACGTTTTTTAGATGAAAGCATGATTTAGTTATTTCCCTGAACCGACGTGACCTACAGTTGACAATAAAACAAAACAAAAAAGCAAGAAACAGTTATTTGAAGATGACAACAATCAGGCTTCTCCTAGCAAGATTGCCGGTTTAAATGTTCAGACCAGCTGAAAAAGTGAGGTGACTGAAAACATATGTGAAATCTTGGAACCTGAAAAAGAAATGTTGGTGTCTGAAATATCCTAAAACTAAACCGTCTTTTGGTGAATGCATATTACAATAAGGGTTATAACTGTGGTGATATACAGTGTTGTGCAGACAATTGGATGCATTACTCAATGGCATATATTCTTTTATTTTTTTAATAAAGATATTATCTATTCTTTTTACTGGACAGTATGACCGTACATCAAACAAAGTAATGAATTTAGAAATTGAAATAAACTTGGACTCGAATATGAAGGTACACCTCCACTAATTTTTGATTAAATGTCCCACAGCAATTTGAGGACAATACCCCAACATGATTTTACAATCATCATCATGCCTCAAGAATAATACTGATATACTCAGAGGAGAAATGGAACTGCTCATTTTAAATGAATTGTATACACGAACAAACTTGGCTTATAATAATATGCCATATATTTTCAATAGGAATGAGGCTTAGGCAAGATCAAAAGATGAGTTTGGGTGTTTCTCAATGCCCAGGAACCTTGCTTTGATGCCTTGGTCCTGACCTGGTTGGAACCACCAAGGCATGTTCCAATGTTCATGTGCTACCAAGCCATCTGTCCTCCGTTTGTCTGCAGTTTAGCTAACTGTCCCAGGATACATGGGAGGTGCATTGATGCCTTCGCTCGGTCAAAAATTTCCCAGAATACAGCGTAGGAGCCGGCAGGAGTTACTTCGGGGGCAAATTTCCAGTTTAAATGTAAGTCAACTAATTGTAGCTACCAGGCTTATATCTAAAATGTTTTTATTTTTTATTAGATACAAAGCAGTTTTATATGATTGGTTAGTTGCTTAGTAGTTGCAGCTTCAGTGGATACCAGGTACTAATGTGCTTACACATTTAACTTAACCAACATATACACAGTTTAAAAAAGTAAAATGCTTGTTATACATTTCCAGTTCCATGGCTGAAGGAACATTACTTCGCTATTATGCTACTACAATGGGCAGGACTTGAGGTAAGTCTGTTCCATTCAACCGTTTTATTTTTTACCTTCTGGCAGTTGATATGATGCATAACCATGTCAACAAAGTATTGTTTTTTTTAATAACTGTGGGCAGTTGATTAGCATCTTCCAAATTCTAATACCTGAACCTTGATGGCATATATTAAAACAGGAGCGTGTGGTATTATTTCTACATATGTTTTAAACATCTATTATTCAGAAGGTAAAAGTCTGTTTTATATAGTTTGCATGGTTGTAAAAAATATATTGTCTGTCAGTATTTGTTATTGGGATAAGCTTTTAAGTCATAAAACTCTTGGGTAAGTTTTATTGCAGGCTGTAAAAACAGGATGTCTGTAGATTTAGTATGCGGAACCAAGGCCATGAAGCTGGGAGTGTTGCCATAAAACCATAATTCTCAGAATGAACTTTTGACCAAGAACAGGAACACGTCTCATCTTATGACTGCATAATTCTCTGACAGCCAATCATCGTTAAGACACTGTTTAAATCTGTTCTGATTGGAGCAGATTCGAGGGAGAAGAAACGCCTACAATCCTGGCGAAGTTGGAGTGTCTATAAAAGTTATGACAGGAAAATCATTCAATCGTCAGATGTCTTTAAAATCTGGCCCAGAGAAACTAGGGCATCTTTCTCTGTAAACTGCAATTTGTTAATCTGTTCAAAATAAATGTTAAGAACTGGAAATTGGCTCCATTTTGTCTCTGCTTGAACATGCACTGAATTAATTTTGAATATTATTTAATTCAACAAATGGTGACCTCGACCGTGTGCAGAGTTTTGGACCAGGATCCAGTTATTTTTTTTAAGTTAATTAACGGACATGTATTTGCTCTATTGATAATTTGCGCTGAGTTGCGTAGTTTTTAATTCTGTTGATTGGTTAATCTAACATTGGGTAATGTTGTCATGCAAGTTACATATGTTTTTTTTTTTGTTTTGAGCAGATTGACTGTGGCGGGCCCGTAGTGTTGAAGCTGCTCATCTGTCTGTCTCTCTGTTCTGGGCAGGACTGCGACCTGCTTTGTGCTCCGCAGAGAAACACCGGTGCCTGCTGGGAGATGGAGTTTATTACTCTGCGGGCCCAGGGGGGCTGGTCTTTCTCCGGAGGACAGTGATTACAGATGGACCGGATGAAGGTCCCTTCAACGAATGAAATCGGAACCAAAGTGCGGATCGGGGCTTGAGAATTGGCAATCTCAATTACGAGAGGACGCTTTCGTAAGATTCTTCGAGGCTGGCAAACGAAAAAAGATTACAGAAGAGCCTGGGGAGCCCTCTGTTAAATCTAAACGGATTACCTTGATGAAGCCGGCGTATCACCCAAACGCGCGAATGAGCCAAGCAAATTGGGTTGTGAGTGATGGTCCGACTTTTGGTGTGGTCCGATTAAGGTTAGTGTTGTTGGTGTTAGTTTTTAATAATGTTATAAAAGTACTGTGTTGGTGTTTTGATGTGACGAGCTGCGCATGTCTGTATATGTGTGTGTGTGATGGTTTTTTATGCAGGCGCTTTGCGAGACGTGCTGGTGATGTTGCGTTTTGTGTTAAAATGTTATAGTATAAGTAATGAACTCGAGTATAATAAATAAATTAAAATAGATAAATGAATATATAACTGAATATGATGGATAACTGAAATTAAAAATCTATGAGAATTAGTTGTGAACATTTACGCCAGGCCATCAGAGTGGCCGCCCCAAGCTAGGTGGGTAGATGGCGGAGCTAATTCTGTGTGAGTTTTTGCTTGATAGCACGGCTAACATACGACAGCTTTGACTATATGTTTTGATAAATAAATTAGTGGTAATAGGCGGTTTTCTGCCATCTGTTCGAGTCTTTTGAGTGGTTTTCTGGAGGCCGGCGCCGGGAAATTTCTCAAAGCAGACTACGACAAATTGTAACAGATTGGTCTAAACCTCCGCGATAAAATAATTAATAAGGTCTAAAAGTCACCGCTTATAATGCTGTGTTTTTTGTTAATGGTTTTGGGCTGTAACAGACGTAGTAGAATCGGTGTTTTCTGTGCGGAACGCTGTTAGGAAACATATGTTTCGGTCCGCGTGGACGAACAGGAGCTTGTTTTTGTTCATGCCGAATTAAAGTTTTGTAAGGTGGTATAAATTGTGCGGATAAATTCCTGGTATTGCGGTAAGTCATTTTCTAAAGTGTGTGTTGCGATTTTCTTGAGTGTTTTCGCCGTACGTTTTGTACTGTTTTAGGTTTCGTTGCACAAAGAGAGCTAACGGTAGCACGTTGCTGCAGGTTGCTAGCTAAGCTAGCGGTTTTTTGCTGTTGTGTGTCAATGTGTTTTGTGCTTTAATCCTGCCTGCATGGTCTGTGTGTTGTAAGCTAAAAGTTGATTTTGGATAGAAAGTGATTTCAGACTCCTGCGGCCGATTGCCTTGTTAAGACTTAAACGGATTTGGATGTTGTAAAATTTTTCTGGTTGATTAGGATGTAAAACGGCCTCAAGATAACTGTTCAGATAAATTTTGTTTGCAACTCTTTTTCGGCAATGTTTTAGCACATTTTCTACGAAGGGCAATTTAAGGTGTTTAACATTTAACTGACCTGTTACGGTACGGAGATTAAAGATTGAGAAGTACATGCTGAATTTAGTTAACTGGTTTTGCCGGAGACGGCTCAATTTATCACATGAGGAGGGCATGTACAGTTGTTGTGATAATTATGCATGTTATAATTAAACGCAAATGGCTAAGAACAATTACTCATGAGTCGATTCTGACTTGGTGAAGTTTTAATTTTTGATTTCATTTTTAAAATTAAAAAGAGGGGAGTGTATAGTCAAAATAAAAGTTGCATTTTTTGAATCTTTAAGTAGGTGGATTTTTTGCTTTTTTGATTGATCTAAGCAGGATTTGTTAAGTTGGCCTAAATAAAGATAAAGCTATGAGCAGTAATTATAAGAATTGAACAAAAAGCAAACGGTGTTAATTGGAAAGCAACAAACTGGTCTAAATTATTTTTTTAAGCACCGTGTTGAATGGTACAGAGAATGAATTCTTTCTGTGATTTAAATAAGTATCATTTATGCTAAAATTATGTTTGGCTTATTTCTGATGGCTCTATAGACTTTAGAAATATAGCTTGGTCTCTGAATAAATGATCTAAAGGAGACTGATGTTAAATTATTTAAACGATTAAACATTCTTAATGATTTTTGTGGACACTAAAGGCTTATTGGATTTATCGAATTTCAACTGGGGCTCAAGAAGTAACCCAGCATATTTCAATTCCGTTATAAATTGAATGTTTTTACCATGCAAAACAACACTTATCATAGTGATATTTTCTAACCTAGTGGGATTTGAATGTTTGAGTTTGAAGAAAAAAAAGAAAACATTGAAACACAGAGTCATCTTTAAGGAATCAGTTTGTTTTTAAACAGACTGGGGATAAATTTGGAATTGGTCTAAGGATTGAAAGTAACAATTAAAGTCTTTGGTAGATTTATTTAAGAACAAATAATGAATATCAGCGGTGATCGAAAATGATGGTTTAATTTAGAAGTAAGAAGTAAATTCTAATTCATTTATTCTGATCGTGTAGAGGCAAAATGTGATTGGACCAGCTACATTGAAATAATTTTTACCATATATTTGAATGCACATTTTGTTTTGAAAAATAAGAATTGGTTTTAGTTTTAAAGTTTAAGATTAATCTTTCAGATGTTATTTATTGATTGTTAGCTAGTCTACTTGATGCTGAGAGTAAATTTACAGGTCCTAAAACATTTTGGAACAGTTCTGATCATAGAATAATGGCATAATATATCATTTGATTAGTGGGGACTCTGTAACTGACAATTTATTTACATTTTTTGATTTTATTTTCTTTATTTTTTCCTTATTTTTCTTTTTTTTTCTTTTTCTGTCTCAACCTTTATATATTTGGTTCGACTTGGATTCTGACCCAGATTTCTGAACTGCGGTCTGCTTATTAATTAGAACTTTGGAAAAATGTTAATATGAGAAGCTGGATTAAAGAAAACATGATTCAGTGGTAATTTATTTGACATTTCTAGAAGCTTCAATTCAATTTGGTGTTTATCATTGGAGGAAGGAAAAAAAGAAGCCTGAGAGGATAATTGGGATACTGAAAAATGCTAGTTTTTTTTTTTTTTAAATGCTACTAGTTTCTGTTTAGAGAAATCTTATCTCTTGAACCTCCTGTATTGAATTTTTTGTTTTTTTGTTCTACTGCTAAGGGGAATTAGACTACTATGTATCCTACAAAAATTTAAGAGGAGTTTTAGTTGCAAAAATCAGTTTGACTATGTTTGATTCACTTCACAGAATCGGACAGATGTTTTTGAAGTATGAAATGTTTTCATTATTTACAATCAGAATATTTGGGCAAGTTAGCACATTTGGGTTTGTTTAAAGAGGAATCATATAAGCAAAAGTACTTTGAATTTATATTGGATTGTGTTAAAAAAAAAAAGTACTTTAGGTTTGGCAATTTCTAACAATAAGCAACCACCTGGTTACTTTCACATCAATTTGATCAGGGAATGAGACGTGCATGTTTTGCACTACGGTTTTAAAGTCCCACAGAAATATTTATAGGGAAGCTGTTTTGTCAGTGATTTAAATCTTGGATTTTTCTTCAGAAATATGGATAGAATTTGAAGTATAGCAAACTGAAGACTATTTTTGTAAACTATGTTGTGTTTATCAGTTAGTACTATTCTCTGATTTTGTTTTAAACATTTGATGTTTTTAATTTTGATATTTTTTGTCTGAGCCAGCTTGATAGAGATCCAGTACATTTGAGTGATGGGGAGTTGGAGATAGAACCTTCGTAGATGGTTATTGACTTTATTTTTGTTATTGCAATGTTTTAGTGGTGCTTTAGCAATATCTAACAGAAAAATCCAGCCTTTTTGTTTTTTGTTTTTTTTAATTTTATTTTATTTATCTATTTACTTTGTGAACAGACCACTAAACTTTGGAGGAAAGAATTAGTGAATGGTGTCAATGCAGTTTATATCTGAGGAATAGACATTATGACATAAAAGTTATGTTTGCTTTCGGACACCATTTTGCAGGACATCAACATAGAGCCTACTGATCTTACTGATTAATTTTCAGATATTTTACTCACCTCAAGGATTTGGGAGACTGCTGAGACTGAAATGTATTGCCCAGGAAGGAAGTTATGGGGGTGATGAAAGAATTTGCAGAGTGGGTAAGACTGACTGATAGAGGTTAACCTGCGTTTTTCTATACTTTTGATTGTATTTGTGATCAGACCATAGATCTACTTGTCTGGGCATGTTTGGTAAAACTAAATAAGATTATATTGATTTGCCAAATTAGGGCATGGGACGTGAATGGCTGTTTGTCCACTGTTGACGCGCTCCAAAGGCGGCAAGGGAGCTCGGTGCTTTGTGTTGCGGCTGGATGGAATGTCTGGTCTGCTTATCTGTGGAATGTCTTGTCATAACTGCCTTTCACAACAATGCAGGAGACAATTTGCTGAGATTAACAAACGTTCTTGGCTTTATCCACAGCAAGCACCTGAGGAAATGGGGAGAGCACAAAGCTGCTGCCCCAGTAGGACAGGCCTGTCGGGTGCTGGATGAGGAAAACATGGCTCTGTTCCCATGCTCAGGTTTGGTGAATTTGAAGATAATTGGATACTTTAAATTTATAGCTTTAGTTTTTGTTAATTTATACTTGGAAAATTTACAGGGTCTGACAGCTAAAGTGTGAAAAACTCAGGCTAACTAAGTTAGTTTTTGCGTATTTTATGGGATATATTTCTGGCTATTTCTGACACATGTTATGGGTTTTTTAAGCTGTAAGGAAGAATTCAGAAACAATGCGTAAATGTTAAATTAATCATTTGATTCCATACCAGGTTTTCTTAATGGCATCAGATCGCATCTTCCTGCACCTGAATGAATTGGCTGTGTTTGGGAAATGGTCAATTACGGGAGTAATTTACCATTAAAGAGGGATTGTTATTGTAATCATCTGATTGTGAGTTCATTTGGAAAAGACAATTCCTTTATAGACATTTACTGAATGCAGCTCCACGGCAACGACGAACCTGGTCGAGGATCAGCAGGAATCTACCTAAAGAGGGTCAAGAAGGTTTTGACCAAGCTGAATCGGAAGCTGAAGCCACAGGCGGCGGGGCCTAGCTCACCCAGAAGGTTGTTTGGGTGGTGATATTAATCATCCAGTGTGATCTATGTGCCATATGAGGGAGATGGGCAAATTGAAATTGCCATCTCAAAGAGGGATCTACAGAAGAGGATCACAACTCATCACTCAGCTTCACAGCAGGTTTTGAAGCGGGGCCTGTCTGTGGATTTGTGTTTATTGGGGGAAATGCTCAATTAATGAAGTAATTGGCATTTCAGAGAGTGGTTATCTGCATATATGGGAGTAAAACTGGAACACTGATCAGCTCTGTACATCGCTCTCCAGCTGCCAGGTGCCATTGGGGGGTTAACCACGAGAGTGAAGAAAGAAGAACAGAATACAAATATAAAGACTGAACATTTATTAATAATTTTTTGCATTTTACAGGTTGTTTAACTATTTACTTAACTATTTTTATTCACAAGTGCAGATTGTTAACACTGCCTAAGAGGGTTTCTTAAAGAATTTTAATCAGTTAATTTTCAGGATTTCTTAATTTCCAGTTGTCTTTAAGGTTGTATTAAGGTTTGCATTAATAAAAAAAAGAGGGTCTACTAGATAGAAAGATAGAATAGCTGAGCAGAATTAGGGAAAGGAAAGACTAAATAGACTCGAGGATTACATTTTAAAGGGTTCTAAATACCTTCTATTTCACAGGTTTCTTAACACTTTAAGTTTGATTTATTTCAGAATATAACATAGTAAGAATGTATATGTTCATGGATTTTCTAAGCTTCTTCCACAAGTATTAACATGTATCAAGTCAGATTTAATTATCTCTTCACATGTAAGACATTCTTATACATTTTTGGGTTTTTGAATTAGTTTTTGGGAATTGTTAAAATAATATTTTTTGGTTAATGCCAAAAGAGGGTGAATTTATAATTAACAGATTTACATTTTTTGAGTAATGGGAGTTAAGGTTAAAAGGTATCTTAACAGGTTGTGTTTTGAATTTTAATCTGGAAGTCTTGTTGTGGTATCATATGAAAGACTTCATGTTTTAAACTGATGAAATTTCTTGGGTTTGAGTTTTTTGCATTCTCAAAATGCTTTACAGGTTTTGATCTTAAGTTCTAAACACTAACCCTGAAGGAGAGTACAGAGAAGATATCAATCTATTTTCAAAAAAAAAAGATTGAAAAGAGGGAGTTGTGGTATTATTTCTACATATGTTTTAAACATCTATTATTCAGAAGGTAAAAGTCTGTTTTATATAGTTTGCATGGTTGTAAAAAATATATTGTCTGTCAGTATTTGTTATTGGGATAAGCTTTTAAGTCATAAAACTCTTGGGTAAGTTTTATTGCAGGCTGTAAAAACAGGATGTCTGTAGATTTAGTATGCGGAACCAAGGCCATGAAGCTGGGAGTGTTGCCATAAAACCATAATTCTCAGAATGAACTTTTGACCAAGAACAGGGACACGTCTCATCTTATGACTGCATAATTCTCTGACAGCCAATCATCGTTAAGACACTGTTTAAATCTGTTCTGATTGGAGCAGATTCGAGGGAGAAGAAACGCCTACAATCCTGGCGAAGTTGGAGTGTCTATAAAAGTTATGACAGGAAAATCATTCAATTCGTCAGATGTCTTTAAAATTCTGGCCCAGAGAAACTAGGGCATCTTTCTCTGTAAACTGCAATTTGTTAATCTGTTCAAAATAAATGTTAAGAACTGGAAATTGGCTCCATTTTGTCTCTGCTTGAACATGCACTGAATTAATTTTGAATATTATTTAATTCAACAAGCGTTAAAAGCAAATGAGGCGGGTAAGCAGTGCTTGCAAAAAAATATTGGAATATTGTTTCTTGACACTGTAAATTTCTTTCAATGGAAATGTAAAATATTTGTGTTTCTAGTCTTGTGTAAACAGTTTCCAATCATACCTTGAATATTTCAGCCATCTTGCGCTGCTGCAGAAGCGAGCAGTGGTTCTCTATGGACAATATGACTGGCATGTCGGAGTTGACAAATGCAGTGCGATTTACTGCCTCCACTACATCCTGAGGAATCAGGAGAAAAACAATAAAAACCTTACAAACAGCAGTCACAACAAAAGACAGGTAGAATTTATTAAAACTTCCCTTGGAGTTACAGCTTTAAGAAAAATGTCTTTATAGCATGTTACACAAATCAATAAAAAATTATATTCAGTGCTGACAATTTGCTGAACATGAGCAATCTCGAATTAGTTTTGATTCATCAACAGGAACTCAACATACTAATAAAAAAGCTTGATCTGATTTAAAGTCAGACTTTTATCACGTCTATGTGAAAAGAAATTGAAACAAGTCATAGATTGATTTATCATTCTTTTATAAAATAAAATACGCATGAGTATGTCTAACCTTAAAGGGAATTTTAGTGGTAAGCGTGTGTCCATGGTAAATGACTGGCATGCCATCATCTCCATCCCAGCAGTCTAACTCCACACTCCTGCAGCCTTGAAGCAGGACCTAAACATCAGATTATTTACAGAAACAAATTAACTTCTGAAAAAAAGAGGTATTTTGGGTGAACATTATGTGACTTACATGGCTATAAAGCTCAACAGAGGACTCTCCTTTGAGCTGATGACCAGTCAGGTAGGTGTTGTGAGAGGACTCGATGTAATAATATGACAGAGGGTAATGCAGCTCCTCTGGATTCATCTGAGATTCCTCATTACGAGAAGCAAAGTTGTCTTTGTCCATCAAAAACCTAATTCAGACAGAAAACCAATTCTTAATATACTTAAATTGTTGTATAATAACACCAGAAAAAGCCATACTTTTTGAACTTTTTCATAATTTGTCATGACAACAATTTTCTGTGAATTTTATTTGTAAGTTATGTTACGTATTATCACAAAGTTGTGCAAGACTATTAAGTGCAGGAGAAGATGAAATGCTTTTCAAAGATATTAGGTTTGTCACCATAAAACTATTTCTAATTTAAAACGGCGGAGCTCAGGTCGACAGAGCACTGTCACTGGGCTATCCATGAAGCTAATATTTTAACAAAGTGCATAAGCTTATGTAGTTGAGGATGTTTACTTCTTCACTGGTTGAGATACAGGTGCTTTACTGAGCAACGCAAGTTTTCCTCAGCCATCAGTAGCCTAGCATTAGCACAGCTAGCATGTAGTGTCCTTTGGCATTCTTTTTTTCCTGTTACTACCTCACAGGGAAAGTACATCTAAACAGTGCTGTTGGGTTAGCCTTGTCAGGTAAAGAGGGTCGAATACATACAAACATATTCATACATATATTCCATGTTAGCAAAGTTTAAAACGTCCAGTAGCAGCTCATCAGGGATGGCAGAGGTTGAATGTTATTGCAGCACTGCTGCTGGGTGAAGTACAACAATCTGAGCAAACGTTAAACTCTTTGTATTGATTCAGACACAAATATTTTTGAAAAATTATTTTTTTAGTATTCATTTTTTAATTATTTTTTGACAACCCTAGGTGATATGTATTTTGGTTCTTTTGAGCCATAACAGTCTACCGGTGCCATTCAGTTCTTTGCAAGTATTTGATTAAGCTCTGTGAAATTCAATGATTAGCCCCTCTTACCAGCAATTTCAAAGTCTTTCTAGAGATTTTTTCTGTTAGATTTTGTTGTCACCACTACCAGTTGGATGGTGTGTTCAATGGGATATGAGGTATTATAAAAAGCAGCATATTTTGGCAAAAACAAACAAAAAAAATGTATCTTAGACTCATTTGACCAGAGCATGCACTTTGAAATGTTTGCGGTCATCTACATGGGCTGTGGCACACTGTCAATGAATTAAGTTTTATTTAAGAATTCAAGAATATAAAACTTTGTATTTATAGTGACATCACCTGTCTGTCACATAAAATCACAATAAAATACAATGACGTTTGCAGCTGTAAAGAGACAAAATGTGGAAAAGTTTAAATAATTGTCTTAAACGGGTATATTTTTCAACCAGGTTAAAGTTTAGAATGTACTTTGTGCTATACCTTGCAAAACCTTCAAAGGACATCCAACCCATTTGTCTCATGGTTGATGAAGGCTCAAACTTCTGCAGGAAAACAAAATAGCAGACATTTTTTTTTGTAACTTAGGTTTTATCTGTATTCTGAGGCATTGTTGTTCACTTTATTCCAGATTTTTACCTGTATAATGCTGAGGATCTCATCATAGCTTATGTGCTCTCTCTGACAGTTCACTAAAAAGTCATTGAGCTGTGGTATAGCCAATCCCAAAACGCCCAAAGATGCGTTCTCCACCCCTGTGCCGTTTGTCACAATGCTGGCTGCTGCGATCGCATCCGAGATCTGCTTCTGGTTGTCGGACATCAGCTGCCTCGTCCGGATAAACAGGCCAAGATCAGACCCATTCCGGGTTAGTAAATCTAAAGAGCAAACAAACCATTTAAGAGCTGGGACAGAAAAAGTGTAAGTGAGCCATAATTTAGATTTTTCTGCTTTTACCAAGGTCTGGCTGTAGACCTGTATCTTTGTCATCTATCCTGAGGTTGGTGTAGAGAGGAGCAGATTCTGGACACGAGCGACTGCAGGGCACAGCGAAGGTGTCAAAGAGCTCCTTCAGGTCCTTTCTGCTTCGGATGCTGTGGGGAAAAAAGATGGAACCAATGAACTTCAACTCACAGACAAGTTAACCCATAGCCCTAAATTGTGAAAGCAATTTGAGCTTCCAAGACAGATACAAAGATAATGTTATTGTACGCAGCTTATAGTTGGCTGTAACAAAAATAAAATATATAAAATCTAAAATACCCCATTGTTCCTTGTTCAACCCCCTTCAATTAGGAATCCTGAAAGACAACCCTGTACAGCCAACTCCATTTAAAAGTCCCCTTTTCATTTAATAGAGTCCAACTGTAATTTTGCTGTTCTGTGAAGATCATTAGGGAGAAAAAATTGGTGAACAAGCAGCACAATGAAGACCAAAGAACACAGCAGACAGGTCAGGTTCTAGGCAAGGAAAGGCAAGGTAATTTAATTTATATCGCACACTTTCAGCAACAAGGTAATTCAAAGTGCTTTACATGACTTGGTGGTAAAGAAACAAACAAAACATATGATAAAATAATGGAAAATAAAAACAGCAATTTAGGAAAAGCAAAAAGAAAATAGATCAGAAAAAGTGAAACAGCAATTAAGTTTAGAGAAAACAAAAATTAAACAAAAATTAATTAGAGAAAACAAAAAGTGAAATCAAGCGTAACACACACAAAATTGTATTAAAACATGACTCAAAGGCAGCTCTAAAGAGATGGGTTTTTTTATCTTGGATTCAAAAGAACTTATTGATTGAGCAGCTTTGAGGTTGTCTGTACGGTTTCCTAGATTTGAGGAGCATAGAAACTTAAAGCTGCTCTCGATGTTTGGTTTTGATTCTAGGGATAATTAGTAAGATAGAGATGGAGGATGGATGGATTGATCTGGGGTGTTGGTATAGTGACAACAAGTCTTCAACATACTTTGGTGCTAAGCCATTTAATGATTTATAAACTTGTAGGAGTATTTAAAGTCTATGGTCTAAGCTACAGGGAGCCAGTGTAGGACTTTAGAACAGGGGTGATGTGTCTTACTTTCCTGGTTCTAGTAAGGCAGCATTATGGATCAGCTGCAGCTGTTGCTCTCTCCATCCAACTGAATATAAATGAAAGGATTACTTTTTCAAGTTCCTGTTATGACATGATTTCTTTATCACTTGAAATGTTATGAGTTGATAGAAGGCTGACTTTGTTATTGCCTTGTGGCCTTGGAGATTCAGGTCTGAGTCCATTATTACACTTAGATTTCGGACCTGATCAGAAGTTTTTAGCTGGATTAGGTGAAGCTGTGTGCTGACTCTTGATCGTTCCTCTTTAGGTCCAAAGGTAATTACTTCGGTTTTGTTTCCATTAAGCTGGAGAAAGTTATGGTACATCCATCCATTGATTTCCTCTATGCATTGACTTCATGCTTGGATGGGTTCAAAGTCAACTGGTGTCATTGTAAAGCTAAGTATAATTTGCTTAGTTATGGTAACTAATCTTATTGGTGGTTTTAATCTGGGCTAGTGGGAGCATGTAGATATTAAATAGAAGACGCCCCAGGATTGATCCCTGGGGGACCAAATGTGTAATTTATATTCATTTTGATGAAAAGTTTCGTATTGAAACAAATACATTTCTGTTCTTTAGGTAAGACTCAAACCACCCAACAGTATTTTATGATCAACAGTGTCAAACCCAGTGTCAAACCCGAGTGGCTATTGTTGCAAGACAACAGAAGAAGGACCAGTTTATCACAGGGCCTGTGGCTGACAAAGCAAACCGGTGCGATGACAAGCAAAACTATTTCTAGCATTTCAATCCCCACTGTAAAACAAAGCGGTGGCAGAATCATGCGGTGGGGACTTTGAAAAAAAAAAGGAAGCTAAAACAAAAAAGCAATCAGACCTGATGGTAACAGGGAGGGATACTGAAAAAGACTTTTTTGCCTTTCAACAGCAATATGACCCGAAAATTACTTTCTGCAAAGGAGCCACTTTGTGGGGCTATCCAGAAGGAAAATACAAGGACGTTTGTGGTTGTAACGTAGCAAAAATGGGTGAGAGTTCAATGACTAAATATCAACAGCCCTTCCAAGAAAGCTCTAGACGTCAATAGATGTTTCACTTTAACTGTTTACATATCAAAATCCCATTTATTGAATTTCTTTCTGATCCGGATCCATGAAAGCAGTAAAACTGTACTTTGTGGTTATTGCTATAAACAGCGAAATTTTAAAGGATAGGCAGAAGATCAGAGAACACATCACAATCTAAGAAATGTAGGAGGATGGCTAAAAGAAATGCTTATCAGGGTACGGCTTTACTTTTTATTCATCGGAGGGGAAAAAATGTAGACAAGCCAAATAAATCACAGGCCGGATTCCTTTGAAAATTCCCTAAACATGATAACTATGAGCGGCATTTCTTATAGCACAAAGCCTTTATGTACATTTGATAAGAACATCACTATTACATAAGAGTAGGGAGTTAGATATTCCTTTCAGCATATTTAAACACAGTATATAAATTGAGCAAAAGAACAGAAAAAAACCGAATGCTGCTTTATAACATGTTTAAACCACTGTGGAAAGGTTAAAAAGGGACTTTAGTCAGTTGTTAAAGCTCACTAATTGAGGCAACAAATGTAATTTAACAGCAATCCATGGCATGCATACCTGAATGACTTGAACAGTTCAACAAATTCGATGAAGCTCATGGTGCTGTCAGAAATCATGAGATTCTGGAAGGCCCTGAAGACTCCTTTACCTCGGCCGTGCCACGATCTGCTGCTCCATGCCCTGCAAATCACAAAGGTTAAGAAAACATAAAGACTCGAATAAAAAGAAAAATGGTCTATATATACCGTCGGGGTCTTATTTTAGGTTTTATTTGTTTTACCCTGGCTGTGACTTGGAGGTTCCTGACAGGATTGGAGATGAATGCGGACGGGAGTGGTTGGACCCCGCCATCCTGGAGGAAGAGGACGACGAAGACCCTAACAACCCAGAGCTCTTGCTGGACGATAGAGAGAATGGTCCGGGGAAGCTATCATCTACAGATGGGATGAATATATATTTTACACAGAGATTTCCAATTATTTGTGTTTTGTGGACTTTATTCTTAATTAACCCCAGATTGTCAGAACCTGGCTCTTATGAAGATTTTAACTTAATTTCACTGAATTTACAAGCTCTCACCTGGATCTTCTTGGTCAATACTGTCAGACTCTGGACCGTTTCGATATAGACCTTCCTTACAGCTTTGCGTCTTTCTGGATACCATTTCATCATCAGTGGCATCCCCACTATCTCCCTGAAATATGTGCAGAAAGACTTCCATTTTAGAACATTTTAAAGCTGCAAACAATCCTTTCATAGGCTTTTAACTTGCTATATCATTAGTTCTGAACCATCTTCACACTAAAGTATTCAAAAGGTTTAGAAGTCAAGATATCTATGTGTTTTCTGGCCTTCTGCTTGAACTTAAATTACTGTAGATCTGAGTTACATTATATTTTTCAAGGGGATATTCCACCCCTTTGTAAAAATGTGTCTGTTGCCATATTCCCTAGACTTAGATAAGTGTGAAAAAAGCATTTTGTAACCAGCCCAGCTAATCCCCTGATCTGGAAGCAGTCAGTTTGTTTTGATTTAGCATAAACCAATGTAAGTAAATGGGAAGTACTAGCAAGCAAGTAATTCAGATTCACTTGGTTATGGTTGGGGTTACTCTAATGCAACATGCAGAAATCATCCATGTACTGACCCTTACAAGAACCTTCTTTTTCTTCTTGGACTTATCATTACTGCTCAGTGGGCTGTTTTTCTGATTAATTTGTTTCTCCCCGGGACCTGTGCCCATGTTCCACCTTCTCCCACCAAACAGCTCAATGGCCTGAGCTAAGGTGGGACCTTCGTACCTTCCTTCCTCCTAAATGCAGAAACAGAATTAAGGAAACAGAATGAAACAGTGAAATTGCATTGCTAAGATCAATTCTGTCCTTTAAGAAAAGATTAAATCAAACGATTATTCAGTTTGATATGTTACAATATGGAACCATTATAAAATATGTTGACACCTAAAAGCAAGTGATACAGTTTACTTAAAACAGAATAAACAGATAAGTCTAAATAAACTCTTAGAATTGTGTAAAAAAAAAATTCGCAACTGAAAAATCTGAGAAATGTGCTGCTGTTTTCCATTCCAAACAGCTGACCCAATACCTTGCAAAAACATTTCTTGATCTACTAGCTTTTCAGGCTAAGAGACTTAAGAATTTTTGACATTCTCATAAGCAAAATGTCTAACGTTTATTCAGATGGACAGTGAGTGATTTTCAATTTTCAACTGGACTTAGACATGGACTTTCTAACATTAATTCCCTTTGATAAAAACTATTTAAATTGTCCTTTTTAGAGCCATGCCTATAGTTAAAAGACTCCCAAGACTGCACTCTAACTTCCTACCTTTTAAAAAATGATTTTAATAGTAACATTGATATATTCTCATGTTTTAACTATGGTGGATCCCTGCAGTTTCTAAAGAGTTACAATTGGCCTCATGGTTGCTTCTCTGATCTGTCTCCTTGCTCAGACTTTAGATCTGGCTGGTTGGCCATGTCTTGGTTAGTTTGCAGTTATTGTTTGATAATGTTTGAATTGGAGTTTATTGAACTGGATTTTATTTACAATTTCAAAAAAGTTAGGCAGTTGAATAACAAAAAACAAAATAATAATAAAAATATATAAAAAAATAAAAAATCACAAGGTTGTAAAATGATCAAATGTGGAAAAGTTCAAGGTGAATAATTCTACAAGGCAATCATGGAAATCGGGCCCTAATGGGGGAAAATCTATTTATCAGTCATACAAATAGTTGAGTTAGTAAAATTATTAGTGATACAGTTCTAGTTCAGAATTTACCTGATACAAGCTAACATATTGCCTCCTCAGCCACTGTAATCTTTGGTCGGGAAACTTCTTTAGCCTCCTGGTTGCATTCACCAGCTCAGACAGACCCTTATGGAGAGTTCGTGCCGTGTGATTGGGCGCCACAAAGTGCAGTAGTCTGGTAGCACAAGTTACGAAACTGGTTCAAGTTTCAGATTCATAGCATGGTGTTTTGGAAGCAAAGCAGTGTTGCAGCCTGCTGGTAGTAAATAGACACCAACCTGTTATCAGTGGTAGTGAGACCATAGAGCAGAGTCAGACCGTTCTCCTCCACCGTCATTTGGCTGATCTTGTTTTGCAAACACACAGCATGAACATCAACCCCCTGATGGCCCAGAAACACTGCCTGTAGATTCACATAAACACCATGAGTGCAAACAACTACAGTAACATGTAATTCAAGCACAAAACTCGTTCCTGGGAGGATTTCTTCAACATACCTTCACCACTCCAATATCCAACAGGCCTTCTGCTAACCCAGGCACCACGCTCTGTCCTAACCCGGGTGGGTGTTCCACGGGGGAAGCTCCTCCACTTTGAGGTTTACCTGCCAAATAATTACAAAATATTGGAAATGTTATGAAATTATATTTTTTACACTAGAGAGCTGCTTGTTAAATTTGTTTGAAGAACAATAAAGTGATAGATTTTTCACTTATCAGAGTAATACATCTTCTATATGCTGTAAACCTTCAGGCTGTTAACTCTACAATATACATTTTTTTTCATGAAAACAAATTCTTAACGATTTCTACCCCAGATGAGTGTTGTGTTATCAGGTTGAAGTCGCAGCAGACAGCGAGCGGTGAGGTGGCTGTCTTGGTCATAATGAATGACTGTAGCACCCTGCAGCAGAAACTGGTGAACATCTGGTTGTACCGACAGTACATACCTTGAAAAAGACGTGCAAAAATGTTTTTATCTAACATTTGTTAATATGCATCATGGGCCATGTTTTTTTGTTTATTTCTCACCAGGGAATGAGCTCTGTCCCGTGGCTGAAAGCTCTGTGCGTCTCCTCTGTACCCTGAAATTCCACCTGTTTCACCACCGGTTCGGTGGACAAGTCACCGTCTGAGTCTGACAAGTCTCCAACTGTGAATCTGTAGATACAATCAGTTTGGATTGTTGTTAGTAGGGGTGTGTATGGGCAAGAATCTGGTGACACAAAAGGAATAATATGATATATTGCGATACCATGAGGAAAACTAAATATATTGCGATTTTCAAAACCGAATTAAATTGTAAAAAAACTGTCACAGCATTCTGAGCACTCCAACCTTTTTCATACATTACACATCCAGTTTTATTAGTAGATCTAGTTGATTAACTGGAACAAAGAAGATGCAAACAGCTATCAAATAGTGGTCTTACTTTAAATTTTACTGTAACTAATTAAAAAATTACTGTAATAATTAATGGTTCAATTAAAAGTCTTAAAAATAAAAATAATCGCTAGTTTACTTTCAAACATTGATACAATATTGTAACATAAAATATCACTATATGTTGGCATATCGATATTGTTCTTACATTCCTAATGGTTAGATATGAATGTTGAAGATACCAAAGTCATGTTAGCAGATGCAGTCACATAAGAAATTAGGAGCATTTTAAAGCCAGTTAAACCCAAAAAATGCATACTCAATTTAGTGGGTAGGGATTATACAAGCCTCATGTAATTGTCATTGCTTGTTCCACGAAGGGCAAATATAATCATATTCTACAGTCTTAAAATATGTCAACTGAAAGTAGTTAAAAAAAAAAAAAATCATAATTTAAGACAAGATTATTTTTCAAAGTAAATCATTCATTTGAACCATTTTTTCCCTGATAGACGGCCTTTAGAGCCAGACATGATCAAAGCAGAAAGTGCACTTCCATATATGTAGGATGACATGTTATCTGGAACACCACAGCATGAAACCTTATATTGTAAAGAAAGAAAATGTTTTTTTTCTTGATGAAAAAAAATGTTTATTAAGTAAATAAACATTTTAATGGGAATATGCCAAATAGATGCGTGATGACACAGAAAAATGATGGAGTGAAGCACCACTGCATAGCACATTTATTACCTTTGCTTTTTTGTTAGGTAATTGTGAAATTTGGCAAGTTCAGCCTTTTAAAAAAATTTCAAAAACAAAAATGTCTTCTTTATGCTATTCACGCAGAGAATGTGAGCTATATTGCGGCACACTGTCCCATCATTTATGACCTCTATTTGTTGCTTTTGAATAGGCATCAGCAATGTCGTGATGACAGACTAAAATATGAATGAGATGCACGCAGTAGACGAAAAAAAGGGTTGAACTGTTTACATTTGCACATTTAGCAATGAGCGGAAATAGGCCTTTTGTTTTATCAAAGACCGTCTTAATGGGAAAAGTAGGTAATATTTATAAAAGTGAAGAGGGTGGACCAAGGGGAGGAAACAGTAAAGTTCTTGCTGCTTTGAAAGTGGATAGCTTCAATGGAATCAACAGCGTTGAGGTGTCAATGGGTCTCATTTGGGATTGGCCTAAATTGTCATTTTTCATATAACATTAAATATTTGCCAATGTCCACATCATGTGTTGAGTTAAACCTATAACTGTTCTCTTATGAAAGTATCTGAGCTAAATTAACAACAGGTTTGTGTATCAATATTTTGTCTCTCATTTTATCAACCACATGTGCAGCATTAGCTCAAAGTGATGTTTTAGGACCAAATGAGATGTAGAAAAACTCACTGCAGATTGACTTCTCCAGTTGAAGAAGCACTGTTTGAAATTCACAAGATAAACAGCAATTGATTATGCATAGGAAAGCAAAAATAGTTGCTTCACCTGCTCCAAGTGCATATGTTGCTGACACCCATGTCACTTACAGTTACAATGCTAAAGTACATATTAAAACATATACTTAAATGCAACTAGATTTAATTTTTTTTTTCCAAATTCAAGTTTTTCCCAAAACCATTAATGCATTACTGCAATTAATTACAGGCAGATGGGCGGGGCAGAGGACACTTAAATCCAGGGGTAGAGAGATGGTCAGTTAGGTACAGTCGAAACCAAAAGTTTACATACACTATGTGGAAACGCACATATCCTTTTTTTTCCTCACTGTCCAACATGAAATCGGAATAAACTTTTCCTATTCTTGGTCAATTACAATTAAAACAATTATTTCTATTTAAAAAATTTCAAAATAAAAAGAGGAAGAGTTTTTCAGACATTTTTTAATCACTTTTTTCAAAGTCAGAAGTTTACATACATTTCATTAGTATTTGGTATTATTGCCTTTAAACTGTATGACGTGGGTCAAACGTTTTGGATATCCTTCCACAAGCTTCTCACAATAGTTTGTGGGGATTTTGGCCCAGTCCTCCTGACAGAACTGGGATAACTGAGCCAGGTTTGTAGGTCGCCTTGCTCGTACACTTCTTTTCAGTTCTGCCCATACATTTTCAATGGGATTTAGATCTGGGCTCTGTAATGGCCACTCCAAAACATTGACTTTGTTATCCTTAAGCCACTTAGTAACCAGTTTGGCAGTATGCTTTGGATCATTGTCCATTTGAAAGACCCATTTGTGCCCAAGCTTCAACTTCCTGGCAGATGTCTTCAGATGTTGCTTCAATATTTCCAAATTGTGTTCATAATACCATCTATTTTGTGAAGTGCACCAGTCCTCCCTGCTGCAAAACAATCCCACAACATGATGCTACCACCCCCATGTTTCACAGTTGGGATGGTGTTCTGAGGCCTGCAAGCATCGCCCTTTTTCCTCCAAACATAACGATGGTCATTGTGGCAAAACAGTTCAATCTTAGGCTACGTCCACACTAAGCCGATAAAGTTATAGGGGAGTTAGACGCCTAATGTTATCCACTCAACATGAGCATTTACGCCCCGTTTAAGGTCCCATGATTGCGCAATCCCATACCGACCTGTGCAAATACTGGCATCCACGAAAAGACGCATGAAACACACGTATAATCTACGTGACGCGAGTGCCTACATAATATACAAGAAGCTCTAAAGCACAGTACATATCTGCTTGTCCCGTTAACTGAAGAGAACAATAGCTGCTCAGAAGAAGAGAGAGTTTTTGGTGTGTACAGATGACGAGATCGATTTATTACTCTTCGCTGTTGTCTTTGTCTGTAGCGTCATATTGGTATTGACGCAGCATTCATTAACGCCACTTCCTTTCATTATCCGGGGAAGCTGTCCACACTAGCTCGTTTAGCCGTTGAATTAAGATTTACAGGGCTCTCTTACCCGTCTAATAGTTATCCAGCCACAGATCTTAAACGACGCCGGGTTAGTGTGGACGATAGGTGGGTGTAGACTAAATAATTATACGTTTAAGGCATTACCTGGCCTATTGTGGACGTGGCCTTAGTCTCATCAGACCACAGGACATGTTTCCAAAAAATAAGGTATTTATCCTTGTGTGCATTAGCAAACTTTAGTCTGGCTTTTTTGTGTTTCCTTTAGAGTAAAGGCTTCTTTCTTGCAGAGCAGCCTTTCAGCCCTCTTCTGTACAGTACTCGTTTCACTGTGGATAATGAAACACTTTTACCATCTTCAGCCAGCATCTTCACAAGGTCTTTTGGTTTAGTCCTTGAGTTGTTCTGGACATATCGGACCAAACTGCATTCATCTCTGGGACCCAGAATCCGTCTCCTTCCAGAGCGATATGATGGTTGGATGTTCCCATTATGCTTATACTTGCGTATAATTGTCTGAACAGATGAATGTGGCACCTGCAGGCATCTGGAAATAGCACTCAAGGATGAACCAGACTTGTGCAAGTCCACAATTCTCTTCCTGATCTCTTGACTGATTTCTTTTGATTTTCCCATGATGATTCACAAGGAAGCTGTGCGTTTCAAATGTGTCCCTAAATACATCCACAGGTGTGTCTCTAATGAACTCAAATGAGGTCAATTAAACTATCAGAAGCTTCCAAAGAGATGGCATCATTATATTGGCTTTCCCAAATTGTTTAAGGGAATAGTGATCTTAGTGTATGTAAACTTCTGACTTGAAAAAAGTGATTAAAAAATGTCTGAAAAAATCCTCTTTTTATTTTGACATTTAGTAAATAAAAATAATTGTATTAATTGTAATTGACCTAGAATAGGAAAAGTTTATTCCGATTTCATGTTGGACAGTGAGAAAAAAAAGGATATGTGCGTTTCCACATAGTGTATGTAAACTTTTGGTTTCAACTGTATGTAATCTACGGATCTCAGAAAGAATTTAAAGGAACTTCCTCCTCGTCACAGGACGATTCCTTCCTTGACACAGTCATGCTGAAGACTTTATTATCACAGCTTTGGTCTTGGGTGGACATCGTGGTTATAGCTCTTTAGGGCAGCTGTCAAAAACAAACCAATGATGCATTAATTTTTTTCTGTCTGGCTTTTAGGTGAAGTTTATAGGTAACTTTTGGTATTTTGTTTTATTTTAATGTCAATTATTAACAACTTTAACAAATTACCAACAGGGCAGGGCGATATGGCAAAAAAAACAAAACAAATTCACTTTAAATCCATTTAATTTCTTACCTGTTTTTTTTCAAGTGGTGAAAAATATTTTTAAAAACTTGCTTTTATTCCAATCATTCTGTCTCAGAGCTGACTCGAATTTAAAATCCAACTAAAAACAAACTGCAAAGTATTTTTGCAAAACAAGATGGTAGGCGCTTGGCAGGTTGACATCACTCCGAAATATGAAAGTCTAAATTGTGCAATGGTTAAAAAAAATATATATATTTTTTTTTTATTTAAATCTTCATAAACAGAAAATTCTATAAATCGTTTTTATCCGTTAATCGACAAGGCCTAATTACCTATCAACTTTTTTTGTTTGTTTTTTTTTCATCCAGATCTTTCCAAGAATTATACATGTTCGAAATATTATTAGTAAAAATTGAAAGTTTTGTTAGAAACCCTCATGACTTTGGTAGACCTACTATTTACGTTAATATTTTCAGCATTTGTAAAGCACTTTGTAATACACTCAAATTACATTTAATTTGTGTTATGCATTGATTGGTGTTCCATACATCATCTCACACATGATGAAATCTATCTTTTGTAACTTTAAGCTGTTTATTGCTTTGTCAAGGCTTTTTTTCACCCTTTTTTTCATCCTTATTTCCCAAGATCAGAAAAGGAAATAAATATAATCTAATTGAGCTAACAGTCTGATTGCAAAACAAGAACAACAAGAAAATTATTATATGTGCCCTTTCATTACCAAACCTGCAGCTCAAACTGCAACTGAATTTGAACACACTGTGCAAACTCCTACAGTTGGTATTCAACAATTATAACAATAACTTACAACAGAGGCTTTGTTTCTGCTGTCGTCTTAAATGAATGGCAACTATGATAAAAAAGGGAGGGAAAGTAGGAGAGGACGGGTGAGAAGGAAAAAAATGGGGATAGAGAAAGGCTCTGGCAGTTGCCTTAGGTAAAAGAGTGAAAGAGAGCCAGACCCCAGGAAAAGAAGCAATAAACCGCAGTGACATTGTAGTCCAAACAGATGAAAACCATAAGGCTAACCAAAAAGAAGCATACTTCTTGTCTTTACCTGTGGGATGAAGTAAACGTTAGAGAGAAAGGGATCAAATGTGTATTAATAAATTCTGTCAAAACTCTGATTAACGCTGTTTCTATCACTTTCTAAATTCCAGCCTGCGTTATAAGCTACCTGCCACCAGTGGCCTGAGACGTACCAGAGCTCTGTTCCTTCCTGTCCTGACAGGAAGAAAGTCTGTTATCTTTTTTCTTTGTGACACAGGGTTTTATGTAAGCTCGTTTTCATCTCAGTAACAATCTGCAAATGTGTTCCTTTGCACACCCATTATCTTGTACTGCTGTTAATATTGAAAAAAAAGGCAACCAGAGTCAGAGACTGTCGAACATTTAGTTCTATCCTTTCCTGGATGCTACTGTATCAACAAAAGGCATTCTTTTCTTTTCAAAGAAATAATAATAAAAAAAATTAAGTCTTTATATTTTACTTTCAAACTAAAACTTTTATACACTGCTCATACATCAAAGGCTGTTTATCAAGGAGCTTTGTAGGGCTTCAACAATGTTTTTACTGAGAAAATGGTCAGCCATGCCAATCATTTTCTGTACTCACAGCTTTGATATAAATCTGAACGAAATATTCTTTCACTTTGCCCATGAGTCATTGTCTGTGAATGAATAGGAAAGCAAAAAACTACATTTTGGAAACAGAAGTTAGGCACAAAGAGTCGACATTTCCAAACAATACAATCTACAGCTAATTGAAATTGTAAAACAAAAGAAAAAACTGTTTTCCACTCCTCAAAACTGCATCAGAATGCATCTTTGCAAGTGCAGTATTTTTTCACTTAATAAACACATTTAAAACCAATGTATAAGCTTTATTTTAAAAAGTGGACAGTTGGTAAATATTTACAAGCCTCTAGACAAGATAAAAGCCATTAATAAATGTTATTCCTGTTAATATGAGCAGGACATTCACTTTGCATTAAAATTGGTAATTTAAAAAAGCTTTATTTCAAAACTTCAGTAATAGTACTGTAATATATAGATTAGCTACATATAAACCAATATATTTTCAATCATTTATATCATTTATATTTTTGTTTATTTGTATAATTATGACTTCATGCTTATGAAAAACCAAATCTGTTTCTCCAAAATGACATTATAATATAGATCTGTAAAACTTGTTATGACCCACATAATCACTGGGTTGACTGATGACTTGATATTTGCTCAGTGTACAGTTGTTGACAGCCTACACAGAGGGGTAAGGCACAAAAGTTGAGTTGAAAAGCTTAATAGAAAAAGTGGTTCAAGCAATAAAGGACAACTACAGCCACAAGAGGATTGCAAACCACATTCAAAAATTTAGAATGAAATTCAAATAGAATGGAATATGGCTGGAGTCAGTTCTTCAGGAGACACCAGAGACAGATGTGTCGAGGACATGGGTTATATTTGTTTTACTTTTTTTTTTAAGCCACTCCTGAACCAAAGACTTTACTCAAAGCGCCTTACTACTGCTAGGGAGAAATAGAACTGGACTGATAACACTGCAATCTATTATCTCCTCAATGTCGACAACATTTTTGTGATGCGTCCAATCTGCTATTTTCTATGAAAGTAAATTTAACATTTTATTTCGATCTGCTGGTTTGTTTTATTTATTCCAAATCCAGGGCAATCATAAAATCAATCTATCAGGAAATTTTAAACCACTTAAAACTTCCGTTTACTGATGAGCTTTTTGGAGATACTGATTTTATTTTCCAAAGTTCTGGTACCAGGTTTAAAGATCAATTTCACTTTCTTTTTAAATAAATATCCAGTGGTTTCCAGCTTGAATTAATGCCTTTTGAGTCATTTTCTATGGAAAAAAATACTCTCACATTCCCATTTCAGAAGATTGAAACTTAAGAGTCTTACTCATTAATATCCATGATATTCAAACACCTTGACACTTATTGGTTAACAGCCATAAAACTATTACACTGACCACAAACACAACTAACTCAACTTTGAAATTTCAACAATTTCTTCCTCAGCTCTTCTTTCTTGGATAGAAGATGCAAAGTGAATGTGTTAAATCAAAAAATAACAAAAGCGCGAATGTGTTCTGCCATGTTGTGGTGTTGCTAGTAATTAGCTTCTACGAGCAGAAACGCTCTATGCTACTGGACACAATATCCAAACAGCCTTCTAATGGCTGGTCGCAAGTCAAGGTAGGCAAGATCACGAATGCTCATTTTTCTCTGTAACATAGAGGAGACTGCTTGTTTTTGCCATTCATTTCCTTTCTGGGGCTTTTGATTCAGTAATTCATGAAAAAAAGAAGCCTAACCTACTGTAACCACTGCATATAATGCACAGTACAGGAACAAACCTTTCAACATGCTGATATGTTTCTATTAAAAATTATATATTTTTGGGAAGTTTGAGAAGCTTTTCATGAGCTTTAGGTCATAATAATAAAAACTCATGTAAAGGAACACTTCACTCTGTGTGATGAATCTATATATAATAAAGAGGTTATACTTTTCAATTAAATTACGGAAATAAAATAACTAAATAACTAAAAGAAATTCATGGAGACCCTATCTTTATGCTCTGTAAGGATTCGCAGAAAACACTCAATATCCTAATGAATTCCTAAACAAAATAATAACATTCAGTTAAATCTGGCATATAGTAGAGTTAAAAACAAACTTTGATAAAAAAAACATTTAATTTTATGAAAAAAGTCAGGGGAAACAACTAACTGATTGTGGCAGCGGTCCCGTAAAGAGTTGCATCTTAATGTGAGGGATGGACCAGTTGAGGAGGGACTGGTAGATGTTTCGTCCGATTCTTCAGACTCATAACTGCGATTGCATGATCTGACGAGCCAGGAAAGGAAAGTAAGACAAACAGAATTTTTTTTGTTTTGTTTCTGGAGGTACAGTTGACAATTTGCAGCTAACCTAATAATCTGCAGGATGTTGCTGACGGTAGCTTCTTTCTCTGGGACGTGGAGCCCATCAGCCCCAGACCGGGACATAAAGTTGTGCTGGCCGCTGTAGTCGGAAACAAACTGAAGACAAACATAAAAGTTGTGATGCCTCCTTCAATTACATGTTTAAATCCTTTAGATTTATCTAAACGTGACGCTGTTTCTTGTACCTCTATTGAATCATCTGTGTTATCTGGAGATTGTTTGAGGCTAATGATGCTTGCTGTGCTGTCCAGTGCATCACTTAGCTCTTTTAGAAAAACCCCACAGAATGGCACTACCTAGAGAAGAAATGCGATTAGAATAAATTGAAGAACATTTAAGAAAAAATCCATTAAGATTTCATAAATATCATCTGGACGGAATCAGACCCACCTTGCAGCCTGGGATGTTGAGCGCTCGGGACACAACCTTCTTGTACTCTGAAGAAGATTCATGCTGAGCCATGGCATCCTTCAAGCTTCTCATGGTCTCTATGTCTGACTGGTCCATAAACTGCCACATCTTCAACACTTTCCGGGATCTGCAGGGACAACGGTTGGGAAACGGCAAATTAAAACTAGCAAAACAAACAGCATTTAATGCAGTAATGTATGTGAATATGTTATGCTAGCTTGTTTTTCTCACAGAACCTCAGTCCGGCCAGGAACTCCATGACGCCGTTGTAGTTTCCCATATTCCAACAGCATTTGGCGACGTGGACAAGATAGGAAAAAACTTCTCTCTTCTCCTCCATGGAACTAGCTGTCAGTACCAGCCACGTCACCCAGGAACTCACCTGCATGTTCAAAATTCTATATATAATAACAATTATAAACAGTGACTAACACTAGTATTAAAACCCCTTGAACCTTTTTGAACTTAGCTTGTTAAAACCACAAGCATCAATGTATTTATTGAGATGTAAGGGATTGAGCAATACAAAAGAGATTTTAAACCACAAATAACTAAAAATGAAGGTATGGTTGTATGTATGCACCCCCCTTTACTCTGGTATCCCTAAACAAACATCATTTCAAACAATTGCCTTCATAAATTTATGAAAAAGTTTAGTATGCAAAAATGCTTTTAATACTGGTGTTAAGTGCCGCTCATCCAGTGTTCATGATAACGTTTCAGTTGCAAATATTTCTTGTTGATTCATTTACACTGCTTATGTGAAAATATGCTGTGTCTACGGTTGCCTTGTTTTTGTTGTGTCAAGGTTGTTATTAGGTGCATTACAAATCGGTGACATAAGACAGACCCGAAAACTTTTTATTGTTTGTGGTCTCGATGGTGCTCATGAATTATTGTCTGGAAATCTGTGACTGAACTAGGAGGATATGTACAAACTCATGTCCCTCCCATACACACACACTAAACACGCGGGGAGATCGGATGACCATCAGCTGTGCATTTGCAAAGACATGATGGTCGAACCAGATATGGATCAGGGTCACATTCTTTGACTTGGACACACAACTCAAGCTGTAAAGCTTCCTGCTCTCTTGTGTCATTGTCTCCAAGCATTAGACAATCATCAGTGTAGTCTCTCTCTCTCTCTCTTTCTATCTCTCACACACTCACTCACACACTCACTCACACACACACACACACACACAGTGAAACTCCCTAACCCCATTGCAGGTGGTAACAAACATCCCCTGGCTGGGAGATCTGTTACTGGCTTATGTAAGGATGTGTTCAGATAACCGCAGTTAGACTTTACAGGAACTAATAGAGCCACCAAAGCCTACACACACACACATGCACGCACGCACACACACACACACACACACACAATTTTTTTGCTCAGTTGTAAATAACAAGAAAACAGGTTTCTAAGTTTGATCTTAATTTGATTTTCATCCAGAGAGAGAATATTAAACAAAAATACAGAAAATGTATCAAATACAAATTTGGAACAGATTTGTATGTAATTCAGTGATTTAAATATTAGTGAATATATCACTGATTGATATTTGTGATCTCTGCTTGATATATAGGAAAAAACACCGCTTTTCACAGAATTAATCTATTCTATTCTTCCCTCTCTAAAAAGGACGAGATCAAAGGATCAATAATGGAGCTAAGTAACAATATATAAGATTTGCACCACTCTGGAGTGGGCTACAAGAACAGCAGCAAGACAGTGAGATTCTCACCTTTTTGGTAAAGAGGTGAAAATTGCATTTGGGGTTATTCACAAAAAAAGCCAATGGAGATTTATCATAAACCCCTCCTCTATAGATTCAATTAGCGCACAGCCTTCCCCTACGATTTTCAGTGAGCATCTAAAGGAGTCAAAGAAGGCTTGAGATAAATGCAGAGGTCAGATGATACCAAAATCTAAATTTGGCGTATGACCCAAAAAACACAATCTCCACAGTCAAGCATGGAGGTGGAAGCATTGTGTGCATAGAAGGACCAATGGAGAAGCTATGTTCCAAAAACTTCCAGGGGTTTTAAAGAGGGACAGTGGCTCCATTGCTCAACTGACCCTGCTGCATCATTTAAAATTTGCTGAATATTATACACCAACCCAACAGATATGGGATGACCATCAAACTGCTTCTGTCTGAGAGGAAACTAGCCAGTAAACGTGGAACCAGAACTGCATCACAACCCCAACACTACTTTTGAATATTTAGGTCTCATCATAATTTTCTCTACCTTGTTCATCTTTGTCTCCATGTCACTACTAGATTTGTTTATTTTTCTTTGTAGCTTTGGCCACAAAAGTGTATTTAACTTTTTATGCAATTTTTCTGGATTTATGGTTGATTTTCAGTTTCAAAATTTAACATGTAAAATTTAATTGTCTCTGTAGTGGGAATATTTCAAATTAATGTGAATTATTTGATTATTTACATGTTGGTATATGCATCCAGGGAATATTTCATATAGAGACCATCAGAGTGCATAAAAAGAAGTCAGTGAGCAGCAGATTTCAGTAGGACGCCCTTTGACCTCGTTCCCTCTAGTGAAGTGGGACCAAACATCAAGAATGCATAGGTGTTTCGTTTCACCAAAGGCTCTATTGAGCTCATACAACGTTTTGTCTACAGTGGCACAGTGTGAAAAACCACACACAACTGAGGAAGATTATACACTTCTCTGCACTATGTATATATGCTTCCATCTATATTTAATATCAGAGGCCAGAAAACTATGGGTTATTGTTCTGACCCATAAGCAGCCGCATTTATGTCAACAGATATAGAGGGCCTTTCGTAGAGATCTCCACAGATGGGGCAAATGCTGGGCTGCTGGCGTTCATGAAGCGTGTCTCCCCCTATATTGCAACGCACACGCTGCATTATACAACGCTGAATGATGTAATGATTGATGTCACAGTCAACTACATCAAAACGCAACCCGTTAATGCCCTGCTGTGCGAGAAATTGAGCTCCGACGACATCAGCCATTTCGTTTCGCAGCGGGTCCCAATAATTTGTGGGAATGTGCTGTCCAGGGTCTTTAAACTGCAAAATGAGATTTGCATCTTTTTGAAGGAAGAGGGCAATTATCTAACCACAACTTTTGCTGTAACATGTTTTTAATAAATCAATGTTCAATGGACCAAATGAAGCAGGACACAAACACACATCTCACCTGGCAGATAAAGTGACATCACCGCAAGCTTACACCAGGTACTGAAAAGCTCTAAAGACTTAAGACCCGTGTTGCAAAACAACCTTAGCAATTGTTTTTTTTTTATTCACAGAGCTCTTCATGTTTTAAACCAATTGTGCACATAGAGGCATTAAAAAGTATTGCAAGAAATGTTAGATATTGCTACACAGTAAAAATAATAAAACCAATAAAATGGAATAACTAGAAAAGTAATAATTACAATGGTCAAGGGGCATGAAAATGTTCTCATAACAACCATACCATTAACACTGACATGTTTGGACATCTTAATACTGACTTGGCAAGATTAAAACAAAATGTGTAATAGCAAAATAACATTTAAATTCACAGGAGGCACAGTTTTTCAATCGGTAATCCAGCAAGTAAATCACAAGTATCATCTTCAGGGCCAACCAAAAAAACTGAATAAAAGAACAAAAAAATGACTGCCTCTAGAAATTAAAAGTACATAGAAAATGTATTGTTTTTTTTTCTGCAATTATGCAAACTTTCAAAAACAGCAAGATATCAAATGTGTATTTCCCTGAATGTATAGATTAAGGTGAAGCTGAACAAAAACACAAAAAAAATATTTTCAAAGTTATTGCACATATTAGCACCGAAGCTATGAAACTTAAGCTATTAATTATAATTTGTGATTTAATTGTAAAACAGCAGTGCATCATGGTTTTACTATGGTTACAACTCAGTGTAATAATTTAATGCAGGATTCATTGTCTTGAGTTCTGCTGTTACTACCTTTAAGAGGATTTTAATGTTCCTGCACTGTGAAACACTTTTATAGCTTCACCGGTACAAAAATGATCTGATACAAAACCTCGGATATATACGACTATCTATTCAGGAGATATCTAAGAATGCAGCAATGCAATATAGAAGTTTGTTCTTGATTCTACTACAAACTACTGCCCTACACTCTCTTATCTGTTACACCTCTGTGTTTTATGTGAGGCAGTAATTGCGTGCAATGCATGAAAATCTTCTGTCAGCCACTTTCAGCAGCGCGACATACTGTAGTGTAACACCATGTCAGCAGGGAGGTTTAAATTACAGTCGCCATCTAAACCATCCTGGCCATCTGTGAAGTGGCGTTCTTAGCTGCCAGAGATCAAGAGAGTGCATGGACCTGGCAACACTTCTGATATTCCAGATAGCAAAAGTGTTGTACAGGACAAATAAAAAAACAGGAAATGAGAAGATATTAGAAAGATTTAGATTGATAAAAGGTAAGATTATAAAAAAGATCTTAATACAATAGCCGACCTTTAACACATCATGGTTTTTTTGTTTTGTTTTTATTGACAGTATGTTAAATACACACATGCCAAACTGGAGTTGGGTACAATTCAACCCTTTGATGTTTGTCTGCGTCCATCTGCATGTCTGTCGTTCAGCCTGGCGGTCTCCATCCGTTATTAGCTGAACATTGAGAGTCGTTTTCTCCTTGATACAGGACTTATGTAACCGAGGTTGGCAGAGAGCTATTACAGACTCAACAAGCACATACTGGTTCTGTCAAAGCTAAACACCCGAGACAAACACACAAAGAGGCCCCAGAATTCTCACCATTCCCTGCTTTGCAGATTTCCCCCATTTTTACTTGCAAAGTAATTTCATTCCCATAAATGGCCTTAAAATGAACTGGATCACAATCATTATAAAGCTAGGAACAGCAGGTTGTGAGGTTCAGATTGGGGAAAAATAACCCAACAACTCCATTATATAACTCCATAAAGTTCTTGTTATGGATTACATTTACACTTAGGGATTTTGGTCTCTCCTGTTCCACCACATCCTAAAGGTGCTCTACAGTGAACTCATTTCCATATTCAAGAAAGCAGTTTGAGATGCTTTGAGCTTTATGACATGGCACATTATCTTGCTGGAAGTAGTCATCAGAAGATGGGTACACTGCGGTCATAAAGGGATGGACATGGTCAGCACAAATACTCAGGTAGGCTGTGAAGTCGCAACGATGATTAATTGGTACTAAAGGGCCCAGAGTGTGACAATAAAATGTCCCCCACATCATTACACCACCAGCAGCCTGAACTGTTGATACAAGGCAGAATGGATCCATGCTTTCATGTTGTTGATGCCAAATTCTGACCCCTACCATTCGAATGTCGCAGAAATCGAGACACATCAGACAAGGCAATATTTTTCCAATCTTCTATTTTCCAGTTTTGGTGAGCCTGTGCGAATTGTAGCTTCAGTTTCCTGTTCTTAGCTGACAGGAGTGGCACCCAGTGTGGTCATCTGCTGCTGTAGCACATCTGCCTCAAAGTTTGACATGTTGTAGATTCAGACATGCTCTTCTGCATACCTGGTTGTAAAGCGCGGTTATTTGAGTCATTGTTGTCTTTCTTTCAGCTCAAACCAGTCTGGCTATTCTCCTCTGACCTTTGGCATCAACAAGGCATTTTCACCCACAAAACTGCCGCCCTGGATTTTTTCCCTTTTTCAGACATTTACCTACACTTCTGACTGTGTGTAAAAACACCACACTTTCTACATTGCATCTCTGCTTCAGTTAAACATGCCACAACCATATGCTGCATCACTATCACTGTTACATGACCAAATACAAACCACAGGGCCAACACCATGCCCTCTCTGTCCTGAAAGCCAAATGGCAAAAAGATTTAAATAAACATTGGTTGTTAATATCAGCCCGGTTTTACCATAGTCTGTAAAAACGAATAGACAACGTCTCCTCAACCCTCCCCGTTTACCAGAATGAACCACTTTCATGGGGGAATTCATGGTGGATTCACAGACTCCTCCTCCCCTGCTCTGACGAAGAATGTTCCTAAAAAGGGCATAGGGGCGGGATCTTCACTGTAGACTCTGCCCTCGCAGGGCGTGTATGGGCGTGTAGTTTGGTCGTAATCACGCCCATTCTGCTCCCACGTCGTTAGCTCTGATGCTAAACTTGGCTCGGCCCCCTCATTAATTATGCAAGATTTCAAAAAATTATCTTACGAAAACCAGCCTGGTGCCCGGGTTTTTTATGATCCCAGCGTTATCTCAGGAAGAATATGTAGCCATAGAAAGTTTAAAAGAATGGGGCACCAGGCATTAAAGTTGTTTTTAACATGTCTAAAGTCCAATGCTTTTCAATGGGGGCCTAGCGGCCAAATGGAGGTACTACAGCAATGGAGTAGCAATGGCGACCTCCATGGTATGCGGTCACGAAGCAGAGCAGCCAGCGGCCATTGGGTTTTACTTACCGGACCGATACAGACATGTTAAAAAACTACTAACATCAGCCGATACCAATGTTAATGCTGATTTATCGTGCATCCCTAATTATATCATGCATTTCTGAACATTTATTCAGTCAACTTAATAACATAGATATAAATATGGAATTTAATAGTAAAGTAATACATATTTTTTCCTCACAATAATAACCTAAGTATCATCCCCTTTAAGTTTGAAACATTTGAAAAAGAGGCTGTTGAATTCAACTGAACGACATTCAGCTTGACTGGTCCTGATGATTGTTCAGACAGGAACTTTAAAGTAAAATATCTTCCATTTGGTGAACACAGCTTAATGCCATCAGATAAAAAGTAACAACAACATTTTTAGATTGCATTAATTTACACGTTTTGACATGTCTGCTGTACATTCAGGTTGCAGGAAAACGTGAGAGGGACACTTTTAGCTGATAACAGGAAGGTTAAGTGGAGTTCAGCAAGGGTGCTGTATTTGATCCTTTTAAAGTTCCAATCCGTCATCCTGGATTTGGAAATGCAGGCAGTTGTGTGGAAATCGGGCACATGTGATGTTAACTCTGCTCTGAATGATAAGTTAATCACCAACAATGGCAGAAAGGCTAAATTTTATTGGTTTCAGATCTTCCTATATGGGTAACATTAGTATCAGCAAGTTAAAGCTTTGCAAAAACCAGAAATTGTCAGACTCCGATCAGTGGATCTTTAATTCCCCCCCCACTGTTACATAAAATTAGAGTTGAATATTCCTTATTTGTTTTTACCCATTTATGTATTGTATCCCCAAAATAAAATAAAAATAACAAAACATCTACCCTACCAAACAGACTATTGTTATTGAATGAAAAAATCATTTTCTTCCATTTTAAAATAGGACAAACACATCTCCACAGGAATTCAAGTGATAGCGCTGTAAAGGCAGAACACTATCAAAAATCCCAAAACGAGTATAAATGTATGCTTGACAAAATTAGATATATCCCAACATGTTTAAAATTCAAAAATGTTAATGTTAATACTATACACTTCCACTGAGAAAACATTTCTTCTTAAATCCAAGTCAAAGAGTTTACAATAGGAAGCCAATTCAGGCCTTCATCAGTGTCTTGAAGGGAGAATCACTGCTTTCATTTTCTCTCATTCCACTCTGCCTATATATGGCCACGCTGCACATTTGGAGAATTATTTTGTGTCTGCCTCTCTTGCAGACTTAAATGAAAAGCAGCTGATAGAGCAGGCATGCAACCTAAACATGACTTCATCGATCTCAGCTCTTCCAACACTTTTTCTTTCTCAGCATTTTTATCACTGTTTATTCTTGGATTCACCAAAAGAAACAAGGCATGAGAGCAGAAGTTTAGCCAACATAATAAGTGGTCTTATAAACACACATCCTGAGTTAAAAAACTGGACTTGCATGGTTATTACCTAGGGAGCATCCAGCTGGAGGAACTTTTACCTCAATATCAAATGTGAGATGCTCAGTGTTACCAGCTTTACGACAGCACTCAACTTATTTAGTTGATTCTTTGTTATTAATAATTCCCCATGTAGTAACATGAAAAAATGTTTATAAGAGCTTTTGATAATGTAATCCACACTGACATCATGTTGCAAAGCCTTCAAGATAAACGCCGGTGCTGCCAAGTTGTTTCAGTGACTTCATATAGGTATTAAAACCTAAACACAGTACACGCACAGTGCAGATACTCGCATCATAAAAAAAATACTTCCTGTAAATAATTTCAATGTGAACAATCAGCCAAAATAAAGAACTCTCGACTAGATATCTGGTTTTCTCAAGTGGTCGCCTCACCTCGTTGAACCTTGCAACCAGGTCCTCCACAGCGTTGCTTCGCTGAGCACTTTTGGTAGGCATGGCGGGCACTGAAAGCGAGGCCTTGAGGTTTGGGTGGTGTCTGGTCTGACACTCGGGACTGCCAAGATCTCGAGTGAGGAAACAGAGGTAGTCTAAGGGAAAGATCTGCAGAAAGACACTCACTCTTATTAAATGAACTTGATGAAGTCCATTTTCTTTGATGTTCACTTCAATGTATTTTTTGTTTCAGACCAACACAATGTATGAGAAGGGAAACAAGTCAGAATTTAGAGGTATTTTACAAATAATAATCGGACACACCATGGAGTATTTTTTTCTAACACTCCTACATAAAAATATAGTGCATCGAATTGTCTTTAGAGGCAGAGCTTGAAAATATTGCAGGAAATATAATTTTCCAATATTTGAATGTTCAATAACACACTGTTCTATTCTGCTTCTGAAAATCCATAGAGCAAACCAAAAAAGCAAATGTACCAAAAACAAAGCCATGCAGTTAAACTTCACAGGTTGGTCAAGGGTAGCTCTCATTGGAGAAGCAGCGAAGAGGCCCTTGGTAAATTTGAAGGAGTCGCAGAGATTCATAGTTCAAGTGGGAGAAGTAAAGGAAGTATTTCAATATTATACTATTTTATTTATATATATATATATATATATATATATATATATATATAATTACATAAATTTTGGAAATTGGAAAAAATGCTGCTTAAGTTTTTATAATTGCAGTATGAAAATTCCACTGCATTTCATTCCTGTCATAAAAGAACCTGCTGAGATAATTTCAGTAATCGTCTCGTTAACTCAGGTGAGAATGTTGACGAGCGTAAGGCTGGAGATTATCATGTCAGCTGATTGGGTTAGAATGGCAGACTTGACATGTTAGAAGGAGGGTGATGCTTGAAATAATTTTTCTTCCATTGTTAACCATGGTGACCAGCAAAGAAATGCGTGCAGCCATTATTGTGTTGTATAAAAATGGCTTCACAGGCAAGGATATTATGGCTGCTAAGATTGCACCTAAATCAACAATTGATTGGATTATCAAGAACTTCAAGGAAAGAGGTTCAATTATTGTTAAGAAAGGCTTCAGGGGTGTCCAAGAAAGTCCACCAAGCACCAGCATCGTCTCCTAAAGAGGATTCAGCTGCAGGATCGGAGTGCCACCAGTGCAGAGCTTGCTCAGGAATGGCAGCAGGAGGGTGTGAGCACATCTACACAGACAGTGAGGCGAAGACTTTTGGAAGATGGCCTGGTGTCAAGTAGGGCAGCAAAGAAGCCACTTCTCTCCAAAAAAAAACAAAAAAAAAAACATCAGGGACAGATTGATCTTCTGCAGAAAATATGGTGAATGGACTGCTGAGGACTGGGGCAAAGTCGTATTCTCACATGAAGCCACTTTCTGATTGTTTGGGGCATCTGGAAAAAGGCTTGTCCAGAGAAGAAAAGGTGAGCGCTACCATCAGTCCTGTGTCATGCCAACAGTAAAGCATTAGACCATTCATGTGTGGGGTTGCTTGTCATCCAAGGGAGTGGGCTCACTTACAATTTTGCCCAAAAACACAGCCATGAATAAAGAATGGTACCAAAACACCCTTCGACAGCAACTTCTTCCAACAATCCAACAACAGTTTGGTGAAAAACAATGCATTTTCCAGCTAGATGGAGCACCGTGCCATTAGGCAAAAGTGATAACTAAGTGGCTCAGGGACCAAAATGTTGAAATTTTGGGTTCAATGCTGTAGAAACTCCCCAAATCTTAATCCCATTGAGAATTTGTGGTCAATCCTCAAGAGGCGGGTGGACAAACAGAAAACCCACTAATTCTGACAAACTCCAAGAAGTGATTATGAAATTGGTTGCTATCAGTCAGGATTTGGCCCAGAGGTTTATTGAGAGCAGGCCCAGTCGAATTGTCGAGGTCCTGAAAAAGAAGGGCCAACACTGCAGATACTGACTCTTTGCATAAATGTCATGTAATTGTCGATAAAAGCCTTTGAAACATATGAAGGGCTTGTAATTATATTTCAGTACATCACAGAAACATATTTTATTGCATTATAGCCTTAATTGTTCACATTTCTTAAGGCATACCATATGCACACATTCATGTATTAAATACATCCTCAATAATACAAACAAAGCTGCATTTATTGTATGCATTTCTATCATTTGTTTGTTTGTGCAAGAAATGAGATGCAGTACAGTTAGTTTTTAGAGACGGTTAAACAACATTTTGTGTTGGTGCTACAAAACAAACACTACTATAAGCTAAAAAAGTGAATGTACAACCCTGACATGGTTGTATTTATTCATTTCTCCCAGTGTAGGTTTTCAGCTTATTTCTTATTATCATTTACTTAGTCTGATTATTTCAAGTGTTCTTATTTATGTCTGTCTAATTTAACCTCCGTAAATCGGTTTGTGTTACACTTATCTGTATGAGAAGTGCTCTACAAATTAAGTTTGTTTGATTGAGTGGTTGAGCCTGCGGAAGACTTGAGACAGGAGTGGAGGCAGACCTTCCTGCCTGACAAAGACCCTGAACAAAGAGCCAGAGCTATAATGGAGCAGTTCGATCATAGAGAAATAATGTTAGAATGGCCAAGTCAAAGTAAGAATCAAAGTCAAAGCAAGCCTTAAATTTGAAGCTCAGAGACGCTCTTGATCCAAAATTATTTTTAAAAATCCTGAATCATTTCCCGTCTTCTTCACTATTTTTCACTAATAAAACACCATGTGAGGTTTTAATAAGAATAAATTTGAATAATTAAAAGCACAGTTTGAAGAAAATAACATTTATTCTGATTTTTCGTATTTGTATTTCTTTGCAAATTATTAAGAAAAAAGAAAGTAAAAAATAAACAGCATAAAAAAATCTTTATGTCATCAGAACTCTAACACTGATTTTCATTTTTACCTGTTGATACAACTGCTGTTCCTGTTCCGTGAGGATGCAGGCGATTTCCTCTGGGAACTGAATGAGATGGCGCAGCTCTGCCAGCTCCTTACTGATCCCGCTGACACCGGGAGGAAGAGAGCTGCTGCTGGTCATACTGTTGGCCAGCTGACGCTCTAAATGAGAAGATACAGAGGATTGGAAACATGTAAAGGCAGATCATAAGTTCTGCATTATGTGTTTAGGTAATTTCAACATCTATCTAACATCTTAAGGAAGACTAAGTGGGAAGGACATGGCGGAGTGAGAAGGGGAAGGTGGGAATGGAAAGCTCATGGACATGGCAGTAAATTACAAAGGACAGAGCTGGAATGGGCAAAGACTGATGTTCTTTGTGTGATGGCCAGTTTAATCTCATAAGTTTATAACATCACTGAAATGTGTTTCTCTGTATTTGACCTGAATATTTGAAATCTATCGACACATCAAGTCCCTGTATACCACGTACTGTAGCCTTCATTAATCAGCAGCACCAAGCCCACTTCTCCCTTTAGAAGTAAAGAGCACAGATCACCTGCAAGTTCCTGTGTTTGGATTTCAGTAGGGGCCCCATTAGTCTGTCTGTTTACACATACACACACATTCACACAAATGCAACGCAGTCCCGATCTCTGCTAACAAAAGGAATAATGAACGGTTTCTACGCTGGATCAGGGGCTGCCAGGTGGACATTCTGTACATTGTTGGGATGGATCCCACATAAACAGACCATTTTTTTCTGCAGCAGGAGCTTTTCCAGGAACCATTTAAAGGGAACTCTTTGAGGAGTTTCATATTGTAACCGTCAGGATATGATGCCTATCTTGAAAAAGCTTGCACTCCTACAGCTATTCATCACGGTGAGGTCTGTTTGGGGTGTGTGATTAGTCAGACCAAAGCCGTGACAATGCATGTAAATCAGAAAAAAAATCTGTTGTTATCAATTACAAAGAGGCATGACTTCAGGGTTTGGTTACGTTTAGATTATGAGTTATGTAATGTTGATAGTAAAAAGAAAACAATGTACATAAATTAACACCAACATCAGAACCTAGATTCTCTCTGGGCATTGTCAACTGTCATATAAGGAAGCCTATTTACGCTCCCTGTAACCACGCAGACACACACACAACTGTGTACACATACGCATCCAGACACTCACTTAAAAGGCTGCTCATGGTAACCCTTGAGATGGGCAACAAGTAGGCATGGAAACAGCAGTGAGTGCTCTGCGGGAGCAAAACTTGCTTATTTACACAGTTTGATTTGTGGATCCGGCCTCACAGCTTCTATAATGAAGTCCCAGCATGTGTTCACACGAGTGTGCAGGATAAAAGCAAGGACACAGCGTGTGTCGAATTACAGCGACTGGAGTTAACAATCTAAAATCTTTAGTCGTGTAAATATGTCCATCAGCAAACACAGTAGGTGCTTTGTATAATTACCAGGTTAATATCCGCTTCTTATAAGTCTTGTAAAAGAAAAACAAAATAGGAATACAACTTAATATACACATTGGAAACTGTTAAATATAATCAGGACCGCAAATGAGTTATGAATACAAAATAATTCATCTTTGGGATATTGAATAACACAACCAGTTTGGTTTATGAGATTTAATTTGGAATTCTGACTTAAATAAGCTTTTTGTTCATTTTTTTTCTAATTTAAACCTGAAAAAGTAATGTTTTAAGTAAGGAGCAAGATATATAAACTATATTCCTTACCCAATCATGCAGTATCACTGGATAAGTTCTTTTTGTTTTTATGAAACAACACAACTAACTGAATAAGTTACGTTACTAAGAAACATTTACATTTTTTAAGCTATAGTTATAAATGAAAATCATATAATAATCAATGAGAGCAGTAAAAAGAAGTGTTGTTATCTTAATTGTAAGCACCATACATTTTTATGGTTATAATGTAGTGTTTTGAATGAAAGTTATCCCACATATATAAGTTGGCCCAAATGCATGAATGCCATAGAAGCCCATGCATAGCCAGACATACAGCATTATATTACAAATATCTAAATTCTACAAAATAATATGCTTAAAAGTGTTGGTTCTTAATCAACTGTTCATTAAAAAATGAGTGGAAAATATTGTTAAATCAATAACAAAAATTAATCATACTTCCAATGTATTGTGAAGAAGTAAACATTGTTATTAAAATAAGCTTCAACTTGTGAAAAAAATATTTTGACATGTACTGAATCATTTTCTTACAAGGATTTGTCACAAGCTACTCCTGTTAAGTGGAAATTAAGACGAGCTCAAAGTATTCAACTGCATTTGATGACCAACAGCCCTACTCATTAATGTATTCATGCTTTGAACAAGACACACCCAGGCACAGCTGCTATCCAAGACAAGACAAGACAAGACAAAGAGGTCTTAAAGATTTTAAGGAATAAAATTAAAATGCAAATGTAAATCAACAGTGTGAGGAAAAACGTGACCAGTAAAAAAAAAAAAAATCATAATCACTTTTCAATGTTAATTATTATTATTTTTACAAACTTTACTTATGAAGCTCAAACCTTTACATTTGCTCTCAGTATGAAAAAAAAGTCAAATAATTACAACAAGGAGTGAGAAGTGGAAAGGATCTCGATAGAGTTATCTGATGCACTGAAAATTCTTGACCATAAATACTTTGTATCTCAATTTTTTTTAGGTCCTCTTCCTTAAAGACTGACAGAATATAAGCGGGCGAATTGAAAATTATGCGTCTGTGATTATGCATGGATTTCATCTCATCTATAATGCATGATGAAAACAAAAGGCCTACGTGCATGTTTTTGTTTCGCATGTGTGGTTTAATAGAAGCACTCCTGAATGCAATAGCAGATTAGCTGAACATCCTTATTAACAAATGTACACTGAATATTTGTCTTCTGAAAACAGGAAACAGATGCATTGACTGTGTGCATGTGTGAGCGGACAAACTTTTAAGGAGTGCAGCATTTATTTACTGTACACTCCTTTGAACTTTATTTTTTAAAAGTGATTTAACTTTTCTATGAACTTGGGAAATACTAAGCTTTGTCATTGATGTAAAAAGACACACATGCCTACTAAAATATCTGGCTGCTTTGATGTAAACAAATTATACATTATTAAATAATTACAGTTTAAAGTAATTTATGTAGAGTAAAATTAAATTTAAAAAAAGCTATTAATATGAGGATAGTGATGCCACAACCTGGTTGCATGAGCATGCACACCGTTTATTTACGGTAATATTTCAGAAATATTTCAGACCTTCACACAACTTAGATTTAGGTAGCACAGAAAACTGCCTTTAATCCCCAAACCTGATATAGCTTTTAGTGGCTTATTTTGCCGAGGTTCCACTAAAAGTAATGAGAACTTCTTTATGATGCAAAATAAATAAAAGAGCGACGGAATTGGGGAATTAGTGCATAAGCAACAAAAAACAATCATAAAGGCATGTTTACCAAACACTTTGAAGCTTCATAAACTGAAAATAGGAAGATTTATCCTCTACCCAGCCCTTTTCAGGTCACAACCCAAGATTTTCCTTCAGATGTTATTCTAGAATCTCTTTAGATGGTTCTCTAGATTATGTTATTTCACCTGTACTGATGCTGTACTTTTTGTCAATTTTCACGTATGGTTGGATTCACAAAAATGGTAAAAAAAAAAAAAAATCCCTCTTCTTCCCTGGCTTTCTCGCAAGCTTTCTAGGTCTTTAGACCTCTTCATCAAATGCTGACAAAGTTAGACCCATCTAAAAAGAAGTAACGGCATGGCATGATGCGACCGCCACCATATTTCCTTGTGGGTATGGTGCTCTTTTGTTGATGTTCTGGTATTTTTGTACAAACCAGCATTCATAACTTTGAGTTTATAAGACTAACAGATTTTTTGGTTTGGATTGTGAGAAAGGAGTTTAATTATTCAACCCCATTCTTTAGTCTAGGCATATGAAGCACTCATGACGCCACTGTCACCATAACATACACAAGCAGTACAAACTAGAAATTATTGCAACTCCTTCAGTGTTACTATCAGGCTCTTGGCAGCCTCCCTGACTGGTTTCCATCTTACTAATGTATCATTCTTTGGAGAAAAATCCAGTTTTAGTTATGTTACTGGTTTTTTAACATGAAATGTATAATATAGGGACTTTTTGCTTTGGTATCCTTCTACTGATTGATACCTCTACACAGTGAGATTACTTTGATTATTTGTAAGCTCTCTGATACATATAGCTTCTGTTAAAGGATTTAAATGTCAAATAATCCGCATAGGACTGCTGATCTAGATTGGTCTGATTCTCATAATTGCAAGCAGGTATGTAGCCAAATAAACTGGATGATGGGATTAATTATTTTTTTATCCTGCCTTAAGAATGAACTTGCTTTTCAGTTAATCAAAGGTATTTATACCAACCAAAGGCGAGAAACCTTGAAAGTAGATCTATTTATCCTTCTGGCAGCCAATGGCACATATATGAACACTGTTCTCATGTGCATGTCAAGAACTGACGACAGTTTCCTCACTTGAGAATGTAGGGCACTTTAACAGGTGCAGCACAAAGAGCTCCGGTAAAATGACCCTACACAAATCGTTGCCTTGAATTTACAAATACACAATATTTTTTTCTGTCTTTTTATGATGCTAAATTATCACCCAAGAGAGATATTCACAAAAATCTGATTTAATAAAAGCAAGGCCTTAATATTAATGCAAATATGTGTAAATAATAGAATGCACATGTAAGATTTTAGTTCAAAGTGAATACTACTCAAAATAAACACCACCAAGACAAACACAGCAAGTATATACTGGCGTAAACAGAGTAATAATTCCTAATACATAAATATGGTTATGTGCAGACATCGTGCTGCTGCAGAAGCAATAAACATGGATCGGTTGCTAACATTTCTTACTTATCAGGGAGTTTCCTTTTTGGATCAGATAAGCAAACTCTTTCAAACAAAAAGGACTAGATGAAGGCATCCATCATTTGATTTTTTTTAGATTTTTTTTTCTTCTTTTTTTTGGAGAGGTGAAGCATGTGACAGAAACCAGAGAAAAGAAGCTTGGACAAATCCAATAAACAGTTCTGTGTTATGAAACCAAGGACTATCAAAAACATCTGTACAAGTACTGAAGGATTTATAATGTTTGAGGAAAATGGATTTTAAACTCTCATCCCACGGAAAGTCGATTGTACGGCACAGTAACTCAAACTAATCAGGCTGAAATCTTACAGGGACCCTGAACTCTTCGACAGACCTGACGATGGCTCTGTGTTACAAATGGAAACAGTGTGCAGTTGTTTTCATTTATCCTGTATTTCATTACACATTTGTTAATATGTACAAAGAAGACAATGAATAATAAAATGGAGACTTGAAGACCCCCCCCCATTACTGTACTCTTTGCTGTGTGGTGACAAGAGTAGCTTTGGCAATCATGCGACCTTTTTGATTTATCTAATTTCATGGTTTATTCATCTGAATATGTTAAACAATAATGATTTCTAATAAACATAATTTGAGTAAGTAAGAATAAGAGAAACAACAATAGAATAAGAATAAATTAAATAATTAGGTGAAACATGTTCAAAGGTCCTCCCCATCTTATGCAAAAGCCTAGTAAGCATAGTAATAGTTTTAATTAACATGTAATGGTCCAGAAAATATTTTAAATATTGCCTTTATATTTTCAACTACACAAATAACACAGAATGTAGACAATGTGGATACTTTCTTATTTTAAAACATCCAAGGTTTCCTTCAATAAACTGTGAACAGACAATCAATACAAAAGCAATCAATAATTTTCTTCCTCCATGTAATTAGCTATTGTTTCACAATGTACTCTAAACTTACACAAAGATGGACATTGCTCGAGGCTCACAAATAACCTGTTCTATATTTTAATACCAAAGACAGAAATAGAAATGTTTTTAATGTTTTACTTCCATATAAAAGCCCAACATTTAAATTATCTAACAAACTGCAAGTGTTGTCTGTTTTAATGAATAATTTAAATAATGTATCTGGTAATAAATTATGCACTTGTGAATACATACTGTTGTATGTAAGTAAATTACTTCTTACAGTATATTTGAATGTATAAATAATGGGTTAGTGTGTTCTTTAAAACTTTCATTGTCAATCATTCTACACCTCTACACAGTAAATCAAGTAAGGATGAATTCATGAATGGAAGACGTGAGTTGATTTATGATCCAGTAGATCTGAGCTTCATTCGTAAAAAAAATACTTATTTCTACCTTATTGTGTGTGTATTTACTTGCTCAATTTCACGTCCATCTATCTGTAACATTATACAAGTATTATTGTTCCCATTACCAAAATCAAAACTACATTTTGTTTTACCATACCAAATGAGAGCTTATTTTCATTAAACCACTGCTTAACAATGCCCCAATTTTTACTAGTGCAATAACTTTATCCAAATGAAAAAAAATATTTGTATTTTTGGCAACAAAAACTAGGGTATTTGATATGTTACTCAAACCATTAGTGTATAGCAAAAACAATTTTGGGCCCAATACTGACCCTTGGGGGACTCCAAAAGCAACGTCTAACCACAAACAAGAATGTTCTGATTATTACATTTATCAATTTCCTCCACAGAGTGCACCAGTGCTAATGCTTTTTAACTGAATTCATACTGACAAACAGATATTACTTATTGTTTGTTCAGACAATTATCAAGTCGTTCTCAAACAGTTTTTCAAGAATGTTTGGGAATATACCTGTTTGGAAGGACGTTACAAATATGTCAGTGGTTTCAAAATTCCTTCTATCGCCTTTTTCAAAATCATCATATCAAAACCATGATAATCAGTAACCTGCACTTACTTCATTATTTTCCAATATTTATTTTTCCTCTACAACTAAGTGAAACTTGGAGTGTTGGGTAGCATTGATTTCATTTAAAAAAGTTTTATGTAATAGCAATGAAACTTCTGTTCTACCGTTTTCTGCAAAGTTTAGCCCATAAGAACTCATTACAATAACAGAGTTAACTTTCCTAGCGATAGGGGGCAATACATACCTAAATCATTGAAGCGAGCAGTATTTTTGTGTTCGAGTGACCTTACCAACGGATGGCCATAAAGGCCAAAAATCGTAATTTCGCAATTTTTCACTACTACAAGGCAGATAGTTCAACCTCCAGTCCTTTAGTTTTTCCCTTTGAGAGAATGCGATGCCAATGTTTAGTATAGCTTTCTGGCATTGCTGATCCGGAGCCACCAGCCAGGTCCATTGTGTACAAAGGCTCAGACACAACACCTGAGGCTGTGCCTCTGCCCTCATTGGGATCCGGCGTCTCAGAGGCCGAACCTCTCAGATCGAGGTGGTCTGTTGGTCTAGGTTGGATAAAGTTTTGTTTTTTTGTGTGGGTTTTTTCAGTCTGTTCATAGAGCTCTTCATTTAAACTTCTTATAGAGGACACATGGATAGTGATGTAATCGTGTGTTCAAAAATCACTAAATGCTTTTTTGTCCACATATGTTCAAGTAGGAGGAAACACGGCATCTGATTATGTCCACACCCATACACCGCGATGGGGGCTCATGTATTTTAGACCCCCCTATTATCATTATATGTTTTTCCTATTTTGAAGGAGGTCTTAATATAGGCCTTAGTTTAAATGAGAAACAATCATACTCAATAAATTAGAATATGAGTTCTGATGAGGTTTATTTGTCATATTAAAAGCCTTTTGAAAATAACCTTAAGGCAGATATTAAATACATTTTCATTAGGTGTATATTTCTGTATTGAAATTTTTTTTTATTAGGCTTGTATAATAGTTTCAACTTAAACGCCGTTTTCCAGAGCTTTAAGCAGAAAATCTAAATTGAGAGAAATAAAAGACTTATAAACTGTAGTCTGTTTATAATTAAACAATATAATGTGACTCATTTATTGAACTGAGGTACTGCAATGATATAACTTTTTAATAATATTCCAATATGACTTTTGAATATTACTGTTATGTTAGTACTGTCACTACTGAAACATTTCCAGACACAATTATTAGCGTGATTATAAGATTAAATCAATCATTTACTTAGTTATTTTTACCTAATATTTATTTTGGTTTGCACTTACTACCTATTGAAAGCATTAAAATAAATTACTAATTTCTAAATAATTATTGATTAATTCCTATTTTATTCTGATTTTAACACATTAAAATTAGTTTGTTTTAACGCTTTTACAACATCTTTACCAGGAGAGCCCAGTTTAAAAAAAAGCTTGGTTCTTATATCTACAGCGTATTGTTGTCTAAAGCTTCCAGTGTAATCTGAATCTTGAATTTATGTTCACAAAACAAGAATAAAAACTAAAGACAGATATTCAAAATTGTTGATGGTTCATGAAGTACAACATAAACAAATTTACCCATATTAAATAAGCTGTTAACCACATGAATAAACATTTTAGCAGAGTAATGCTTGAAGCACTTAAAGCTATTACTCAAACACTAAAAAAACAGAAGTCCGGAGTGAAGCTCTGAGTCTGTTCTTGGTACCATTAAACTGAAAACACAAAGAGAAACATGCATAACCACTTCCTTAAAGACGTGGTTTGTGTATTCTCTCAGATGATTAATTTGAATGAAGTTACAACATAGTCTTCTCGATAAAAATTTAAAACAACTGAAAATAAGCTAAACCTTTCATAAACAATATCCATTGTAAACTGCAATCCAATTTATTCAGAGATGTTAATTAACCTCTGCCAAAACACATCAATGGAATCCTGGATATATCATCTGCATAACGACTGAAAGATGACCAAACAGACCAGGGTAGCTGCACGTAAGATTCTAACAATTTCTTCACCAAAAAACAAAACAATTATAAGAGTATAACCTGCGCATGAGTGTTTTACCACCTCACAAAGCTCTTTAAAGATCAGGGTAAAAGCCGCTTTAGAATAGAACACTTATTGAAAACATGTGCACACCACATGAAACACAAGGCAAACTTGTATGCAGATCAGTTCTACATATTTTCACCATTAGATCATTGACAAGCATTTTTAAAACTACAATTTCCCTGGACAGCAAAGTGAGGAGACCTACAGTCTCGCTGTACTTCACTTTTCCCCTACTCACTGATCAGCTTGAAGTCCGTTTGGTTAGAGTGCTTCATGGTTGTTGGACACAGCTGACTGCTCTGCCTCCTGTACTGACAGCTCAGCATCGGGGTGACCACATTACACTTGTCCACATTTGAGTTGACAGTCCCGTCTCTCCCACAGCTGTTCCCTCTCCCACTCTCTCTCTGCTCTACTTCTCCCTCCCTAGCTCAATTTCCAATTTGAACTCTTTCACTTGTACTATGTGCTCTCTGTCACTCACCTGCTTGTTGTTCTTGTAAGCAGCAGCAGAGGTTCCTCTCTTTCTCCCCAGCACACTCACTACTTCTCTGTCTCTCTCTGTTACACTCTCTCTCTCTCTGACATAACCTCAAAATTATCCCGCCCACTCCATACAGAACCCTGTGCTACAGTTAGACCAACAAGCGTACTCCACATAAAAACACTGTCAGAATTCATATAACCCCATCAATAGTCAAAAGGCAATGGGTTACAGCAAGCAATCAAAGAAACAAATCTTTTCTCCATTTTTTCCTCTCTGATTTTGTCAGTTTTTCCAACAAATAAGGAAAACAAGCAGATATATTTTGTTTACATGAGTATCTTTTTAAGCAGGGTTGTAGAAATTTCGCCATTTTAATATTTCTGCAGTTAAAGTCATTTAAAATCTGTTCTGACAACTATAATGGGGCGATTCATTTCATTTGCAGATATTAACTTATTTGGAAATCCTTAATTTCTTTGAAAAAATTGAATACGTTAATACGGAGCATTGCTGTTTAGTTCTATCATTTCAGGGGAAACCAATACAAAAAAAACACTGCTTGGGAGAAAGTGAAAGCCATTAAAGGCAATCGGGATAGTGTAGATCTTTCTGTTGGAAATAAAGGAAAAAATGGTTCAATATCAAACTGAATACAATAAAACGTCTCTCAGCACACAGCTGGACCAGATCTAATACAGAGGGTGCTCCGATCATCATATTTGACATTTGTGTGGTCATGCATAATTGGACACACCGCTTGTGCTGTAATCTATACGCAAGGAAAGAAGGACAAAATGCTTCACTGATAAGCAAGACTGTTCAGTTGTCACGGTGCGGTTTGCAAACCATTTAATCAAAGGTGTAACAGCATCCCTTCAAGGCGAAGAGCTTGGTGTAACAAATAAACAAATAAATCGGTGGGTGGGTGGGTCTAAGGCATGCAGATTGCGAGTGACAGGATCTTAATGCATTATCACCCACAGAATTAAATTTTGTATTTCTTTGCAAATTTCAAACATTTCCTGAAAGTTTGTTGCTAATCCATGCATAACTTTTACGTTATTTTTTTATAACAAGACAGACGCCAACATGTGCTCCTTGGTGGAGGTGATAAACTACTGAGAAAAATATTCTGTCTAAGTAAAACTGTTTCAGTGTTGCAGTTCTTCCATTCTAACAGTAGATGCTGTGAGTACGAAAGATCAGAACTGAACTCATATTTAGGAACATTTCAATGCACAAATACAAATTAATAAATACCACACATTGCGTAGAATTGTTCCTACGCACAAAATATTCACGGATATGTGTGTAAGTACGGTTGATAAATGAGGGCCCAGGGATGTTCAAACGCTTGTTTCCGAATGATTTTGTGCAGCCCAATCACAGTTCAAGAGTGACACAAATCTGGCCGACCAGTACAGGTGGTTGATGCAAATAAACTGTTTTTAAAATTTATTAGGAGAAGTTGTATTTATATATACAGTCAATCACAAGCCATTAATAACATTCCATGCTCACACACTCATACCAAAGGACAATTTCAGACAGACCAGGCTTTGGGAATCGATCACAGACTGAAGAAAAAAACTGAAATGATGCTGCAATAGTAGGCAGATAGTCGACATAGCCGCACTGAAAAGCACCCCCTGATGTCCTGGTTGAGAATTTCTTTGCTACACTGAAAAATCAATGGAGAACGCAGAGAAAGAAACAGAGAACCATAAACGAAAAAAGTCTCCGTCAATACGTCTGCGTGAAAATTTGCTGTTGGAGAAGTATAAACTAGACTTTAGGCAACATTTTTCCATTAAAATTGGCTAAATACAGAGTGACCCATATCCAGTTCTTGTTGCATTACCTTATTTTTTTGTAGACACAGAAAAAAAAAAACGTAAAAAGATCTGTGGAAACTATATGTCATTCTTTTAAACTGCCATTTCTTTGTCTTTAACAGACAGTAATGTTGCTGCAGATATGAAAGCTGAGGTTGTCCTTGAAAAAAAAAACAGAAACAAACTCCCATTGCTTATTTTTCTACATAAGTGTATTTAGGCATTTTTATGATAATCTTTCTGCATAGTTTTTCAAAATTCTTGACCAGGAGAACAAAGACACAGAATGATCGCTTCATAAGTATGACAACTGGACAGAGGTTAGGATGGAATGGGAACTCCCTACAAGAGTTCCCACCATTCACTGAGAAGTAGATTAAGCTAAGAGTATAGGGACAAATAAAAACAAAAAAGCTGAACTCAGAAGGATTACTTGGAAAAGAACAAGAGGAATGAGCGAAAGAGGTAAGATGATGTAGAATCAAACTGCTAAAAATGTGTAACAATCAGACAAGGATCAAGACACTGCAATAAGATGCTTCTTACTGTACCAACATGGCTGGAATGTAGAATTGAATGTTTCAGCTTGATAGGTTGATCCGCTGAAGCAAGGCATAATAAGGGTGCAACATTTGATGAACCGAGAGGATAGTGCTAACTGCAGCTGGTTTACCTCCTGTAGCTGTACAGTACCAAATGTTAAAAATGTTTCTGCCACCACCCTTTTTGACTTACGTTAGTGGCACTGGATACTGGGTCACTGTTTGTTCTACAACCTGGTATCTTCTGTTCATTGTTTGGAAAGGGAGTTTATCACAAAGACATAAACACACATGTTTTCCATCAATGTCAGACTATCTAGAAGTAACCATAGTTATAAATCATGTATTAAGTAATTTAACAATCCACGTTATCTGCCCCCAATTTATCTACTGTCAAGCTTGCTGAATACATAAAGAGAAAAACCAACAGATTCTACACTTTGTGTCTGTGCTTTAAAGCCATTAATTTGTTAGTTATATTATTTGCTTACATAAGCTATTTGAAAAGGACACCTAATTTGTCTTTCAAAGTAAATGCTCTTGAGTCAGGTACTGCAGAATTTTCCAAGCAGAGATTAAACTGCAGAACTGAAGAAAGAGCGTATTTTTTTACAGCAGTATATCAGTTAAAAAAAGATACATTTTCAGATAAACCCCAGCGCTTTTTTTCAAGCAAGAAGACGAAAAAAAGCTTTCAGAGGTAGTAAAAGCAGATGGAAAAAAACATATTTCTTGAAGACTGATTGAACACAGAGAGAGGACAGCAGAGGTGTTTCCACCGTGTTGGAATGTTAATAAAATCAAAGCTTCCCCCAAAACCAATCACTTTCCTGACAGGCCCCTCTGCATGAACCCTTACATAATGGTCATTAATCGTTAAAACAGCTGAGGCTTTTAATCGGGTGAAGCTTGTATATGTACACATTTGTTTTTTTCCTAAAATGGGCTGTTGCGGCTTATAATCAGGTGTGCTTTATAGTCCGGAAAATACGGTATCTCATAAAAGCTGTTCTACAGATAATATAGAAGGAAGCTCTTTGGAGGTCATCGCAAAACAATGTGAATGGTATTTTTTCACCAACAATGGTCATAGTAAACGTCTGTAGTCAAGAGACTGGTGCTTGGCAGAGTGTACTGCTCTGTTGATTCTCTATAGTACACGGCATAACCCGTAAGACTCACCTCCTTATAAATTTAATCTATCAATCATTTTAGTGGATGAGGGCTGTGCCATTCCCTAGAAAAAGATTAAATATGTTGGTGATTCATCCTAAACACAAGTGCGCATACCAATATTGCACTTAATAAAATGGAGTTTAGGATATCCATTCCAATTGACTAAATGTTGAATACTTGATTTCTTTAGACAAATGTCTCATCTATGTATTTGTTTGATTAATGGCCACCACAAATATGAATATCATAATATTATTAGTTCTATTGTATATTTGTTTCTTTTTTTTAAATCAGAAAGAAAGAAAGAAAGAAAGAAAGAAAGAAAGAAAGAAAGAAAGAAAGAAAGTTGTTTTAGTGATTGGTATGGTTCTGTTTCAACCCATTTTTAAAGTATGAATCGAAAACATTGTGATGAACTAGTGACAGACACTTTTTTAGTTGTCTGGCTTTTAATGTGAAACCTACAAAACAGGATGTTCGATGAACAAACAGAAAGACAGATGGACAGATCAATAAAACTTAAAAATTGAAAAACAGATAAAATAAAATATTGAAATCTAGCTCCCTCCTTTTTATGCAGATGTTTGTACTATAAACTACTAAACGATCATTAGAATCACTGGTCTTTTTATTGGTGTTCCCAAAGGCTTACATGAATGCAGAACAAGCAGAAGACATTTGGTCGTAATTACTTTGCTACAGTAAACTATATTTTTATTTTATTTTAAATATCATAAACATAGACTTACTTTGCTGAGCAGGAGATAATTAAATTATAATAACACAAGATAAAAGCATAAATATGCTGGGTTTGCATACAGTAACCAAATGGATGTTAATGGTATGGAACATTTTTATGAGGTTATAAAAAATATAAAATTTTCACAAGGTTTGTAAATACTTAGACAGAATTAAAACCATGTCTCTGCCAATCTCACTATAAATAATGTTTTTATTATTGAGTATATTTAGAAATACTGCCCGTCTAAACAATACGTAATGCTACATCCTTGAGACTTCCTTTTGCTTTTACTCCCCACAATATTTGCTGTCATTGGGTCCTAAATACTGGAATGCAATACAATGCAGTGTGATGACTGAGCAAAAGAGAGAGGAAAAAAAAAAGATGGAAACAAAAAGAAACTTCAAAATTTAGCTTGTAAGGATTGTAGTTGAGTCTAAGCTGTGGACTCCCTTTTCAGCAGTAGGACACAATAAAATGTTATAAAGGAAATGATCTCAAGACATGTCTAAAACAGTCCAGAACTCCATAATATTATTCATCTCTTCACCACTTACAATCAGAGCTGCTCTGTTTTTAACTGGTACAGAAAAGCGTGATCATAAAAAAATCTTGGCATCTGTTTACTAGCCTAAACGGATATTCCACCCCTAAGTACACATTTGACAATTACCATATCTCTCAGTTTTAGATGAGCAAAAAACAAAGCATTTTGTAATCAGCCCAGTAATCCCCCTGATCTGACAGTAGTCAGTTTGCTTTAACTTTATTTTAGCACAAACCAATGTAATGTAAACGGAATGCTGCCAGATCAGGGGAATTACTTGGCAAGATGTTTTTACTCTCACTCATTTAACCCTGGGGAATATGGGAACAGAAAATTTTACTTAGGGGTGGAATATCCCTTTCAGATTTAAGATTTTACTGCTGATTTTTTTAGTTTACATGGTCTAGCTCCAGATTATTTAACCCATCTTTAAACATTTGTTATCCATTAATACAACACAGGTCAATAAACCACTACACCAGTTTCTTTTTTCTATGCCCAAAAAAACAAAAACAAAACTGAAATCTAAAAGCAGTGTGCGATTTGTGAAAAAAGCAGAGGGGGAGATTTGTTTTTGTTTTACTCATGGAAACAACGACCGGTTTGTGTATGCTGGCTGCAGGGCATCTTAAACATACGTTTACCCTTTCAAAACTGATGAAAAATGTGAAAAATAAAATTATTATTGACATAAAACAATAAGATAAGCTCAAATATATTAAAATTAGTAAAATTAAAGATAATAATTCCTTGACCTATCCACGTAATCCACGTATTGACGTAATCCCACCCAGCAGGTGAGATTGTTTTTTCCCCCATGGCAGTCAGACTGTCTCTGCATTTGGCAAATACTTCTTTAAATTAAATAATACTGTATTTGTTATAACGATATGATTTAGTACTATTCAGATTGACTTGATTTTACAAAAAAAATATTTTGGTGGACATAAGTAGAATTTAAAGGTTCTTGGAGCGCGGAGTGCAGCTGGTAGTGCGGCTAACCTCACGCTGTGGGTGCTGAGGGTGTGTTTGTTCATCCATATCATCAGCACCCACACCCTGTGTGGGGTTGGTGAAAGGGCCTTTCTGTTTGGAGTTTGCATGTTCTCCCCGTGTTCCCTTGAGTAGCTAATGTAAGCTACTCCCACAAAAACACTCACCAGTTCTGGGCTGTATACTGCCTCCTCCTGGCTGACTGGGGCGCCTGAAGGGTTAGGGAGGATCTGCCTGGAATAACGTGATCCTTCCACGCGCTATGTCCAGCCAGGGAAACCCTGCCCCCTCAGGTGCCAAGAAGGGCCTGCTCACTCTTCAAGCAGGAATTAGGCTTGAGCTTTAGTGCAGGGCCCTCTCACAGTTGGCAGAGGGAGAGCAATTCCCAGAACTGGATTAGGTAGGAACACTGGGTGATAAATTATGGGAAAAACCGTGGGATAAATATATATATATATAAAAAGAACTTAAAGGTTCTATTTATAGGGTATAGAGTTTAGAGGGGCATATAAATGTCTATGGCTGGCCGGATTTGAACCGCAGGCCTCGAGTGTCCCAGACAATGGAAAGACTTAGGCCTAGTTTAAACTTCTTAGTCTACGTCAAAACGGATAGACGCAACGCCATTATCCGTCAACAATAGGTCTATCCGTGACATACGCAAAAACGGAGCCCAATTTTCTAACTATCCGTCGAACCAAACGGATAGCGCATGCCTGTGATTGGTCAGCTCAACAACAGCTATAGATCAGTTTAGCAGAACAGTGCTTTGTAGTTGATGTAATTAGTAGTCAATGCAGCGTTTTGGCACTAGATGCTTTATATTGAAGGCAAGTTTATCTAATATAGTGTTTTGGTGATTTTGAACACCAGAAGGTGTACAAATCTGACCAGTGTTTGTTTAGAAGCATTTTTAGAGATTTCTATGAGCTGCACTTCTAGTAAAAAGCTTTCCAGCTCAATCAAAACGTACTGTCTTTCAGCCATTGCTCCTTAAGGGGACATGCGTTCACAAGCTGAAGAAAATGAACTCTAGTTGACCAAAAACTACCCTGAAGTGGTAGGCAGAAAAAGTCAGCACGCCCTGATGTCCTGTTGAGGAATTGCTTTGCACACTGACACACCAACTGAGATGTAAAAAAGGAAAACGACTCTGTCTATATGTCTGCGTCTGGGTGCAAACTTGCTGACAGAGAAGTATAAACTAGGCTTTACCTGTTGAAATCCTTTTATAGCGAAGTTTTTTTTATCATGTTAATTACCATCACAAATTGTTTTGAGTGCATAAAAAACACCAAGAACTACAGGAAAAAAAGATGATTTGAGGTTTTGACTTTGTATATTTTGGAATTTTGGAATTGCCTGGCTTTATTATAAAAGTTTTGTTTCAATCTTATCCGACAATAATATCATGTTTAACTGAGCTTTTTCATATCTTTTCATCCTTACACAATTATAAATTTGTTAGGCAATTATTTGTAATATGCTCAATGCTATTTTGCTTTTGTGGTCATAATCTTGTACAGTTTAAATAAATAGCTAAAAAAAATGTTAGCTCTCAGTCCAATGGGGCAATAAATTGAAAGATCAACATATCTAAAGCAAAATAAGTCTGAAGCCTAATTATGCAGTTGAAGTTAAATAAATAAGTAGATAAGCAGGAAAAGCTGGACAGATCAACTTTAAACATGACCTGTAAAGCTACAATGTCTCTGAAAGGGAATCAAAATACAGATGACCCCCAGTATTCATAGGGACCCCAAACACCTACAAATAGTTGAAATCTCAAATAGATGAAGTACTTGAGACTTTTCTAAAAAATGTATTTAATTTCCTATTTTAATAGTTCAAACACCAATTAGGATTTAAAATGAACTCTTAAAAGTACAGGCAAATAGCATCAAGAAAATTAAATGCAATATATATTATATATATATATGCCAAAAGGTAAATATCACAGAAAAATTTGTTAACATCAAACCACGAATAAGCAGGTCTCCCTGTACTGTCTATCCTACACAACAACCTGAAAGCAACTCATTTGGCACATCAAACCCAAAATACAATTCCTTTAACAAGAAGTCCTTTTTAAAATAAATATTTTTTTAGATTGCATGTAACATGGACGAGTCTAACCTTTACAAGACCTGAGGTAAGAAAACACAAATCAACAGGCAATATTACAACACAGACTCGGCTTTTTGTTTCCTTTGAAAGACAAAAAAATAATTTTTTAAAAATGTTTTAAAAACTGTTATGGAAAGAAAAAAATGTTTTTTCTTAGACATGACTATCTGAAAAAGTCACAATCCGCAACAGAGCGCAAACCTCTTCAGCATCAAAAAAATTATTTCATCATTGTGATTGTGTACGAAACTGTTTAGAAACCCAGCTTTGACTACAATACATAATACATCTTTATTCAATTGGACAGAAAATATCCTGGATGCCTCAAATAGTTCTCACAAGAAACACTTGAACTTGAGCTGTCTTTTTGAGGAGAAATGAAAACCTTCAGTTTTCCTCCCCCACCCCCCCAAGTTGAACTTTAGAAAGCATGTTTATTATATGCTGAATTGCATAATTAAGATTAAGGAGGAAAGAAGCAGCATTTTCCTGTAAGCCTTAAATATTAGAAGCAGGTTATTACACTGAAAAACTGACGAGAGAACCAATACCAAAAATGGAAAGAAACTAAAGACCACAACACATCAGTTCTGCTTCCTAACCAGCCAAACTGCGGATTGTTGTGCAGCAGCATGCGTTTGTGATCCTAAATGACATGTGAGTACATTATTATTGGTGTATTGGCTTTGTGTTGATATGATAATAAGTTCATAAGTTAGCTGTGGGAATTTTTGTCCGCTTCGCATGTCAGCTCGCTGTGTGCGGTGCAGAGTTTAAATGATCCGTATTTATGTTGATACATGCATGTTGGCTCACTGTATAACTTCAATACATTTCATAGAGTATGCAAAATTATTCAGTTAAAGTGATGTTTTCAGGCCTAAATTTGTGCTAACTATTAACACTTTTACTATTTATTCACAGCTGCCCTGTAATTAATTAGATCAACATTTTTTATAGTTTAACAGCCCTACTAAGCATAAAAACATAAGAGAGTTTTTGGACAAAGTTTGTACATTTTCCATTCTTTAAGCACCGTTTAAGCACTGGCACCATTTCAAAAGTAACGGTTTGGCACCGGTATCGGATAAAACCTAAACGATATTCATCCCTATCCTTGTGTTTATCTTTAGTCGGATTGGTTACTGCAACAGTGTCCTCACAGGTCTGCCTAAATGTTATTTATTTTTAATCTGTCAGACAGCTGCTGGCATCCTCACTAGAATCAGGAAAGTAGAGCACATCTCCGCAGTTCTGAAGTCCTTACACTGGCTCCCTTTTTGTTGTCACCATACCAATCCACCAGACCACTCAGGTCTTCCAACTCTAGTCTACTAATCATCCCTAGAATGAGAACTCGACATGAAGAAACAGCTATTTAGAGATGCCTTTGAGTAAGTAATTAATGGTAGCTTCAATGTCATATGTTTTAATGTGTCATATGTTTTGTGTCTATAATGTTGTATTTCATTGCTGTTCTCCCAAAGTAATATAAAAAAACCTTGAATTGCCATGAATTGCCAAGTTGTTTGTACAGCACACCAAGTGTGCAGTACAAAAGAAGTTGCCTTGCCTTCTGCATCTCATTCTTAGTCTGTGTTGATTTTATACTCATTCTAGTGAACTTCTAAAGCTTGATTTGTCTCAAATCTTTATCCTTCAACATGTGCACCTCTGTAACTCTGTTCTATTTTCTGCAACACCCCTTAGTTCAGAATACAATGTTATGTTGAAGCTATGTACTCTGCATGTGTCCAACCGCCTGCCTTTAAACGTGCAAATAAAAAGTTAGCACAACATGAAAAAAAGTTATTAAAATGACTAAAAACGGGGCTGTCAAATAAAAAAAAATACAGAAATTAATCATTTTCAGTGATTGTGTGCGTACCAGAATGCATTTCTCTGTGATTTTGCCAGAGACAGTCTGTCCCCTGACTCTGTGCCAGTGGAAATTAATGTCAGGATCAGCTTACATTTAAGTCAGACGTAATAACATTGTTGACAAGGTGGACAGTTACCAACTGAACAACCCAGCAACAACCCAGCTGCCTCTGTTGTGAAGTCATGTCAAGGGAGAAAGAGTCAAAGAGGAAACAAGCATGATGGTGTTTTTCTTTCTTTAACAACCCAAGAAAAAAAAACCTTTGAATGAGTTTCTCTAAGCTTTTGACAGAGGTTTACAAAAGTGTTTCTTTTTCTCATATTTTTTTCATTTCACAGTAACTACAGAGAGTATATTTTTTTAGTTTTGGGTATTTATATTACAGACCAACACAGACCTAATTGTTTCTGATGTGGAAAGAAAAGAATGATTAAATATAAAAATCTGAAAAAGTCCACATGATGTGCACATGTAGAAGGAATTTGCTTAGACCGCAACATATCCCGAACATTTCGGCAGTGAGTGGCATCACTTGTCAGCGTTAAAATACACCCACAGCAGTAAGAGATCAACAATGAAGAAGGGATGGTAGCCGTATTTATGTTTGATATGTTGTTATACACTGCTTCGCCAGCAACTCTTCCTATTACAAATGACGATTGATTGGTAATGTCTGCTGATATAATTTCCCTCCTGAGTTAGAACCATTCAGCATGAGATACCCATAGCTCCCTCCGAATTACTTATGTCCGTGTAAGACTGGTACTCGGGGGGCTCTGAAAACAGTTGAAATGGAGACGCACACATTGTAGAGACTCGCATATATAAAGTTTAACTGTTTGGCCTATATTGGAAACACTTTGTGGAGGTAAAGTAACATCCTGGACACACCGTTCAAACCGTAAAACTGAGTTGAGGTGGTGGCAGCATCATGCTGTAGGAGTGTTTTTTTTCAGCAAGGACAAGGAAGCTGGTCAGAGTTTATGGGAAGACAGATAGAGATAAATACACAGCAATCCAAGAATGGGCATCAAATTAGTTGAGACCTCCGTCCAGCGGGAAGATGACACATAAAAATAAAGCCAGATCAAGGAAGGAATGGTTTGGATCACTGCATATGTGTTTTGCAGTAGCCAAGTCAAAGTCCAGATATTAATCTAATGCAGATACTGTGGCATGGCTTGTAAATCGATATTCATAGCTGCTCCATGTTGGAGCTAAAGCTGTTTTGCAATGAAGAACTAGTAAAAAATATTATTCTGTGTGGAAACATAACCCGAAAGAAAGGTACAAGGTGTTCTACACAGAACTCAGCTTAAGATTCTGAGTGCATGGCAAACTTTTCAATGACAGCATCAACAGCATCAATAGACAATATATTTTCTATCTATTTGTAAGCATTATTTATGTGTCTGGTATATGATTTATGACTTAATTTGCTCTTACAATGATCAGTTTTATATAGTTTGTTTTCTGGAGAGGATCTCAAGTCTTCACACTTGTTGAAGTTTTGAAACCCAACATTGAGAAACTTTGATCTATCACATAACAAATGTCCCCAAAAATCTGGATAAGATTAATATATATATATATAAATTTAGCACGAAACCTTGTTTTAAAAAGCAGTAATGCACATATAACAAAGAGAATAAAGTATTTGTTTTATTGAAGACTAAATAATAAATTTCTCCATCAACACACGCTTCTGTATTCCACCACAAAACGTATTTTGTTGTTGTTTTAATCTGGGCCTAAATGAAGGGATGTCATGGAAAGAGAAAAAATTAGGAAAAAAGACAACAAGGGAATTACGTGAAAAGAAAGGGCAAGCGAAGAGATCAGCTGCAGATCCCAAACAAGCCAGATCCTCCTGTTGATGTATCATGTGGGAAAAGGGCAGAAAGTAGAGCAGGAGAACACAAGGGAATACTGAGAACCAAAGACGTCCCTCAAATTCTGTTTTTCTACAAATGCAACAACTAAAATGAATCACCTTCTTAAAAGGGAGTTGAAATACCCCACCCAAAAACTATAATGGTATTATAAGAAATAAAACTATGTAACAAACAACTTTGTCCATTGAGTTTATCTAGATACTCCCAGTTCAAGCCAAATTTAAATCTCAAGAAACTTACCTGAAACCAACAAGTTCTATTCATATGTAATAACATGAAATTCAGTCTCATTTAAAACTCCACTGAATCCAGCTGATTACAATAAAATCATAACAAAAACTCAGAATCAGGTCCAACGATACAAAAGAAATACAGTGGACCCCAGTCCAGAAATAGTGAAAATCCACAAATACTTGAGACCTCTCTAAAACGCTTATAACCGCCCACTTTAAGAAGTCAAACACCCCAAATATATTAATATGCAGTAATAAGCACAATGTAAAACATCTTGGGACTACCGCAGAAGCTACATCTACAGTGTGCCATCTCTCAACTCCTGGGGTTACAGCCCTTTAGCCGCATAAAAAAATAAATGGTGCTCTTTGATCACCTGCTGTGCAAACACCAGCCAATAATGTGTCAGGTAGAATTAAAACTTGATATTGCTGCTTTCCAAGCAGCATTTTTTTTTGATAGTATGTTAGACTGGCAATGGAAAAATAAAGTTCACAAATGGTTGAATTTGTGAATACTTAACCACGAAGAGGCTGTGGTCCATTGTATAATATATTACAGAGAAGATATATTAATAAACTGCCAACTGGTATAAGACTTTAGCAAGTCTTTACAAAGGTCAAGAATCCAATCCTTAACAAGTAAGGATAATTTTTTATATTGACATTTTGTAAGTTACCAAACATCCTTAATCCTAAATTACAAAGGTTTTACCCGTCAACACACCTATATCAATATTTATTAAGTTACGAACACAGTAAAAACACTTACCTTTTAGCACAGCGTGGCCGTTAGAGCACTGGGGTAATGAGAAGGGAGGAGATGGCCGAGCCCCGAGGGAAACCGTTGCCTCGAGGAGTGCTCCAGTGAGCAGGGAACACAGTGGTGTCCTCTGGTCACAAGCACGATATGATCTGAAAACAAAAAGCCGAACAGTAAAATCAACGTTCACTAAAAATTATTTTATCCTCATTACAATGTCCTTACGATTATGTTTATGTGTGAAATGTGCATGGCAGGGGCAAAAACAGTTCAATTTAAAGCAACATTTAGATATAAACATGTACAGTTAGAATATGGCTATATCCTGGAAAATAATTTACATTTAGGCATCTCACATACAAAAAGAAAAAAGAAAATTCCTGATTAAAATAGAAAGTCATCCGTATATTTTCAACAGTGCTAACACTACCAATAAAAGCTAAGATGACTAACAAAAGCTGTTCTAACTAAAAACAGCTGCGATGTGACAATGTCTGAGTGGCTGATCATCCTGTTAGTGGGACTAATTACAAATATTCTTTTGAATAGTAAAAGTGATGATTCATCTCAAAACCAGGAGAAGCAAAATTAAAGATTTGATGCAACAACATGATCTTGTCAGCTGCAAATGGAAGTACCTAGACGTAATTTATTGTCCATAATCTATTGACTTATTACAGTTATTCTGTTTTTATGATTTTCATACAGTCTTATGCTCATCAATACTTCACACCAAAATACAACTAGAGCAAGATAATCAAAGAGGGAAAACTGTTATTTGAACACCACGTTCCCCCGAGGATCTTTGAACAGGGAGACAGTTGCTGAGGTACTAAGCAAACATTGTCTTGCCTTTTTCTCTGTTTTGATATGACATGTTGATAATTTGGCTCAGAACATGTCTTTATTAAAGTTTCAATGTTTTTTTGCAAAACTGACAGGAACATTTGTTGTTTTCCTTCTTAGGTCAAGTACTTATGAATATTAATGATTGAGTTCAGGTCTCTATTTTGGTTATGCTTCAGCTAAGTGGGTCATATAAACAGACAAGATTCCACAGCGACCACTAGCAGAGCTCTTTTATTATCCTTTTACTCTTATCATTTGACCTTTCAAGTGATCTGACCTTTCATGCTACCGATTACTATAGTCTAGATATGTGTACTGGCAAGAATCTGGTGATATGATATGTATCACAATACGGGGGGGACGATATGATAGATCTTGATGCTATGAGTAAGGCTGTATATTGTGATTGTTTTAAACTGAATTTAACTGCAGAAAAAAAACTGTCACAGCACTCTTAAAACTCCAATCTGTTTAATACTTACAATATCTAGTTTTATTACTAGATCTAGTTGATCTACTGGAACAAAGATGGTGAAAACAGCCACCAACTACTAGTCATACTTTTAGTTTTACTACAAAAACTGCTGTCATCATTAATAGTTACATTCACATTCTAAAGAATAAGATTTTAAAAAACAATATATTTCTTTTGGAAATTGATACAAGATTGTGCCAAAATATCGCAATATATTTGCATATTGAAATTTCCGTGCAACTCTACTAAATTCAGTATTATTTCACTCATTTTTTTACATTCTCATTTTCTTCATAGCTGAACTCACAGTGAACCAAACCGAGGTTTAGTCCGGATCTTGATCAGACTGCAAACTTTAAGAATCCCTGCTTTAGCAATTTAACAGGATGAGGAACTAGGCAAATAAAAAAATTATAACAAACCTATGTTGAGGAAAAGCTTGATAGCACCAGGGATTAGGTAGGTCTAAGTAGGTCTTCGAGTCTGATCCCACTCGGTCAGTAAGTTGGAGTGGACTGAGAGACTCCCTGAGACAGACACATCCAGGCCGAGACAACAGGAGCTTTCTGGAAGGATGAATTAGATTGATTTCTTCTCTGTCCTGCAAACAGCTGGTGACCTGTGGAAGAAGTTATTGAAAAATAGATCACTTACTGCTAACTTGCATTTACATGTGACCCATCTATTCTTTCAAAGTTGCTTGTCTAAAAAGCAACAAGATTCGCAACGCAACGAGAAGCCTGCAGTTCTAATTTTCCACATGCCTCATTTAAATAAAAAAAGAGGATCAATTATTAAATAAAGTGGCTTTTTTAACATGACTTTCTCAATTTATGTTCTTCCAGAACTTTGACCTAACAGGCTTGCAGGATATAGTGCCATCAGAAGGCGCTGTTATGGCCTCGTGGTAATTCTCAGAAGCAATTTCCTTCTCACACGTCGAGTTCTGAAGGAAGTCGACGTGTGAAGAGAAATGATTAACACTGAGAAATTTATATAATGTGGCACAAAACAGATGGAAGGAGAGGTAGTAAAATGATCTGCACAGAGCGAGACAGATATGTAACTACACTAAACAGTGAAAACAGATTAAAAAATAAGGCTTGAGACAAAAGACAAATCCCTAATGAGCTTTGACAGACAGAAAATTGTGATCTCTGGGAGAAAACCTCATACAATTCACCTTTTGATCAACCATTTCTTGGAACCACATCTATCTAACATAAAAGGAAACACTTTGCTTGAGCAAACCCAGACATGGGCTCTCCTGGTACAAATCTCAAAGAAATCTATTAAGACAACACTTTGTGGCAAGCTAAATGGTCATTTATTCTTCCGGTGGGGGCTGATATTTCCCAAAAAAATCAGATCAAATCAATATTGGTGACCAAATAAGAGATGAGGGAAAAATTTAATTAATAAGAAAATACTGCTCCAATGTAATCGCCAGGGGAGGCAGGCATATCTGTTGCTTTTCTTATTGGTGCAGTGAAAATGGTTGAAAGGTTTAATTTGACTTTTTCTATTTAGAGTAGATCTATCATCACTGACTTGGAATGAACAAAGAGCCTTACAAAGTATTCAACCCTATTGATTCTTTACACACTTTCGGCATATTTCCTTACATTGCAACTACAACATTCAAATAACTATCAGATATTAATAAGGACCACCACAATTAGTGAATAAATATACAACAGAAGGATAAGAATATATGCTGTTATTGAAAATTGACAAACCAAAATCTGAAATGTTTGCTTAGTATACGTATTTTCAAATCAGAAAAAGTAAATCCTGGTGCTACTTCGACTAAGTGGTGTCAATGTCACAAGCCATGTAGGGGACATACAAGGAAGAAGGATCTCATCTGACTGATGAGATCAAAGTCAATCTTTTTGGCTTGTTCACAGAACCTGTCATCTGGCAATAAACAAACACCCTCCGTATAACTCTAAAACAGTAATGTCACTCTGAAATATGGTGATGGCATCATCATGATGTGGGGATGCTTTTCTTCAGGGACACGGCTGCTGGTCTAAGTAGATAGGAAGACAAGATGTGATCACAGGAGCTAAATACAGGGCAATTCTATAAGAAACTTTGTTAAAGGCATTAACGTAACATGACTTGGGACTGGGGTGGACGTTCACCTTCTATTAAGACAATGACCTTGAATATACGGCCACAGTGAAAAATGATATGATTAAGATCCAAAGATAATCATTTATTTTAAAGACTCAGTTAATCTCTAGATATTAATCAAAGTGGAATCTAAAGTTCACAGACAGTATACATCCATTTTGGACATCTGAAGGTCCCAACTAACCCTAAATGTAGTTTCAGTAGGTACGTACAACTGCTTCTATAAAAATATTGACACTGGGAACTGAATGTAAGCCCTAGACAGGCAAACAGACTGGTCAGGACAGACATGTTTCTCCTTCGCTTCAAAATTATGTGTCACTTTTCTTTTTTTAAAGGTGAAAAACATGTGATACATTTCTATTTGAATACTTTTCCGGTAGCATTTGGCTAACTAGCTGTCTTAGGGGGATGGGTTTCCTGCATTGGGTGTAGGTCTTGCTGTTGTCAGATCTGAACCATCCCTGGGGAAGAGACATACCAGCCTGCTGGCACGTTTATGACAGGAAGGAGAAAGGGCAACAACGACTGGGTTGAATAGAAGAAAATAATGTCTGCATACATGAAACATCACAACAAATATATGCTGGGTAACATCTTTAGCCATTTCCCCCATTCACAGTATAGTTCATACTCAAAAATGTGTATCTCCACTAAAAACAATTTTTTAAATCAGTTAAAATGATGATTTAACAACTAATAAATATTAAAGAGGAATAACTACTGTATTTCATGTCCATAAACAGGAGGGAATATAGTTTTTTATCACTTAAATCCACATCAAGACAATTTTCCCCATATGATCCTTTCTTTTCCTCTTTCAAAACAGGCAATAACACAGAGGCCTCCAGTTTGACTGAGCTGTGTAATGAACCAAGAAAAACTGCGGGTCAAAGTGTTTATGTAAAAATGAGCCTGACTCCAGAGGACATTGTTGGGAATGCAGTGCTGCTTTTGATCGACACAGAGCAGCTGGCTTCACATACAAACAAAACACACTGACATATAGTTCAATTCAGGCTTTCAGCAAAGCTCACATTCATTCTTAAAATGTTTTACCACTATTTTTGGAGGTGTTTTGTATTTTTATTGTAATTTGAGGTAATGTTCATGCCACATAAAATATATGACTGGAATTTGATCATTTTCAGGATAACAAATACAAAAGAATGGGAAAATAAAGTACAGTCACTTTAAGGTTTAGGGGTTTTATCTTTCAGGTCACAAAGTCACTTTTTTAACATACGCCAAGATTATTTAAATCCAACCTCAAGTGCTTGACAGTTGCTATGAGATATCTGTGCTGATTTGCTGTGGTTAAAGGACTTGGGGTTTATTTTCAATCTGGTATGGTCTTTTAAAAGAGAAGCTTTCTTTCAACACCCCATCCAAACAAACATTCCCTGGAGAAGATATCCTAGCCAGTTCATCCTAACATGAGCCTGAAAAGTGTTAAGTAAAATGTATAAATAAATAATAAAATTATATCAAACTTGCTGCATCTTAGGCTGGCTGGGAAGGTTAGCTACTTCCTTAAAGGTTTCCCATTTTGGGATAATTTTCTTGCTGTACAATGAGTAAGAAATTGTCTTAAAACATTTTCAATATTCATAGTCAGCAACAATTGTTTCTCTCTCTTCATTGCTAATCAATGCCACATTATTCAAAGGGTATTATGGGCACAGAAGGGCCCATGTGAGCAGTTTATAGAAGAAAAATAAATAGTCCTCAAATTTCAAATATGTCAGAGATCAGCATTGGTGGATATAACCAATAAGGTTCACACTATTTTCTTTTACCTTAACAGAGTTACATTATTCCTAGTCCGCAATTGTGGAAACCTTGGTAACATGCCCAATCTAACCCTAGCAAGGAGTACTTCTCCTTTGACCGTCAATAGTTTGGTGGGATAAAAATCAGCGACCAAAGGTGGTTTTTATAAATGAAATTGAGAGTTCCCAGTACCTTGGCTTCTCCTGACTGTCATTGACATGCATAGAAATTTGTTCCATTTGCGTTATATGGGTTCTTTAGTCCGATTTCTCAAATTCCAGTTCAGTGTCACTTAAGTCATACTAAGGCATATACATGCATTTCAAATGTCAGTCAGACTAAAGCAATAATTCAACTTTCTCTTGCAGCATGTAAACGCACTGAGTGTGCAAAGTGTTGATATTGTTGCGTTCAGATGAGAATTGTAATTTTACAGGAAATAGGGCTGTACAATTAATCGGATTTTGATCGTGATCACGATTTTGGTGGCCACAATTAAATGAACCTGATCGTCGACGTTTTTTACATTCAAAATGCAAGCTTCACTGCGTGCCTCTTTATCACACACGGCCTCAACCAATAGTCTGCCAACCACCAGGGGGCAAACGCATGGCTAAAGCTTCATTAAGTTGCCCAGATAAAAACCGCACCTACGCAACTCAGCACTCGTAATGGCAGCACTACGAATGCTACGTAGCAGGTGAAAAGGAATATTTGAGCAATGTAGTAGATCCAAATCACCATTATGGATCTGACTAGTGAACAGAAAGTTGCCGAAAGTTTACAACCGCCACAGTAAGCAGCCGGTGGATGCTACGCTATCCCACAATGCAGCGGACGCCCCGAAATCATAGAAGAAGAAGGACCTAGCTAAAAATGGCTACAGATGAACGGTCAACCATTGACTCCGCCGCAGTTTCGGTGGATAAATGTATGTGAAGCAATGGTACTGATTACTGTGATTGTTTTTTGACTGATTAAACATTTAAGTTGTTAAGTCATACCAGACAAAATAACGGCTAGAGGATGGCGGGACCACAGGCGAACGTAACGTAAACATCTGGGTCAACAGAACAGTCATACAGGTCAAAGTACATGCAAAATCGTTGAGCAGTACGTCTGATTTCATGCCTATTACGCGATTGTTTGCTATGCAGTATTTACTACATTAACGGGCGAGTAATAGTTGCTACGTAGCATATAGTAAATACTAAGGATTTGGATGCAGGGGATGTCAAAGGCCTTTTCTGTATAAGCAGTAATTGTTTCAGTTAAATTGCACTTTGAGATTGCACTCTACAATAACATATTTAGCTTGTACTTTTAAATATATATATATATATATATATATATATATATATATATATATATATAGTAATGGAGTTAGTTTTTGTTAGTTTTTTTGCATTATTAATCATCTATTCAAATCTAAAGTTTTATTTTTCACAAAGAAATTACATTGTATGTTTATAATTGGTGCAATAAAAATAGATATTTTACAGGACTGGATGAATAATGATTAATAATTGTGATTACAATATTGAACAAAATAATTGTGATTATTATTTTGGTCATAATCGTCTAGCCCTAAAAGGAAAATGGTTAAATACCTCTTTAAATATTACTGTTTTGGGTAGTGGGAGGCCCTTCAAACACTTTGTGCCCAGGGGACTCTGCAATCAGAATTCGGCCCTGTTGCTGAAGTCTTTCCTTCGTAACATTGGTCTAATATACTTGTCTTCCCCAGACAACTGCTCTTATAGAGCTCAATTTCAGTCTGTTAATCAGCTGCAGATTGTTATTTGAATTCAGAACCTTATAAAGGCAAAATCATCATGAAGCATAAAACCCTAAATTAAAAGAAGGTGTGTTTTCCTCTTCTCATGACTTCATGTGACGAGCCAGGAAGCACCGTGGTTTTCTATATAGCCAGTCACAAGAGACACATGGGCAACAATTACATTTAAGCTTTATTGCATAAGTAATGTGCAGGTCATCCAACATCAATACATCCGGATTGTTATTTTTCTTCCTGGATTACATTACCAGTGATCTTACATTTCAGCTAGTTAGTGGAACTCAGGCTGTATGAAGACAGTTGCTGCTGATGAAGGACTTTATCTCATGTTGCAGTATGTATACAGGAAACGCTAATGGCTTAAGATCTGTATAGGGACATTATAAAATTGTGAGGTGGGAGTTGCACAAATTCAGTCCACTACAGTAAGGTCAGCTTGTGAGGGTATACATATAACAGTTGCCATATGCAACAATACCAACATTTCCTGTAGCTTTTAGTTTATTTTTTCCTTAGATAGTTTGTAAATTACTAAGAATACCAGGAGAAAACTGTTAATCACTCCACACCACCTACAGCCACCAGGGAGTCCTGTTAACCCCCCCCCCCCCCAGGTAGTTAATTTCTCTGCCTGGCAACTGCCTTTCTGGGAGAAGATTAGCATAGAGAGACCGAGAGCCCCGACACAAGCTACTGAACTTTGAGCTGGAATGCACATGCACAAAGACACTCATAGAGACATGCACATGCTAGAAAGCAGATACGCAAACACTTTGTGACTTATGCCGTTATGCATATCCCCGAAGATGCGTTCGGCATGCAAGAGCACACAGGACACATGAGAAGCTGAAGCCATTCACCTGAAATCTGGCCACTAACATTTTAAGTGTCTTTAGTTTTAGGTCTCTAAATAGTCACACACAAATTCCAATGCCATACCTCTCTGTTCCTACTCAGTATTTATTTTGATCACATATCACAGTCTTCTAGAATGTGTCTCATTCTATATTAACAGTAATCTAGTGATATAGAAAGTATAATTCCATACACGTGAACGGTGTGTGAAACGCTACAAAAGTGAAGCTTCCCTTCCAGTTTTTTTTTAACTGTACGTGGAAGAGGGCCACAGCTTTTTATCTGGCAATTATATCATTTAATTAAACACAATTGCTAAAATGAGATTAAACAAATCACATTAACACACATTTGTCCCCAGACACTCTCTCCCACAGGGTTCATTCTCAAAGGACATAAATAAATTGTTTTGTCAGAAAACTACTTTTAGACGCAGCCGACAGAGCAGAGGTTGGCTGAAGTTGCCAAGAATAATTTGGTGACTTAACAAAAAACTTCAGAAATTCAAATGTTGTTATGAGTTGAGCTTTGGCAAAACAGCAACAAGTTATTAGTTAGATTTTTTTTCAGAGAACAAGCTGTTACACATAGGAGAGGACTTGACAACAATCTGAAGTCAAAATTTAGACGATAGTTCTGCTTCAGCAGAAAGTGGGATAACAGAGAGGCTACATGCAATAAACCAAAGTTGCTTAGATTTATCTCCTTAAGCTTTTGACCTCCGCTAAGGGTCCACATTCTCTTGGAAAGACTAATGTTTAGAGTTTGTAACATTAATAATGCCAGCTGTGCTAAATGTTAACATAAGCTGCTAAAGAACTATTTTAAATTTCACCTTTTAAATCGTGTCCATGTTTTATAAAAAGCAGTAAAACACTGATTAACTGTAGAGCTTTGCAACTATAACTGCTCTCTCTCTCACTGACTGTAAGTTCTTTACTCTAAATGTATGATTTATAAAATTTTGAATCACGGTGTGAAAGAATACCAAATAAAATAATGATTTGATTATCTAATACATTTCCATTGCAAAAATAAACAAATTTTGCAATTACTAATTAGTGACTAATTAGTCGACTAATCGGATCATGTGTAAATTGTATGTTGTGGTTGATGCTAATTTTATCAGCTAACAAGCTAACTAGCTGACAGAGGCCGTGTTTCTCGTCAACTACAGCGGGCTTCCCTTTAAAAAGCTCAAACACTGTTGTGCTGCCATAGAAAGCAGCTTCTACTTTGTGAATATTGCATTACACATGCTTTTCTTGTTATTTAATAAAACTCTCCAGTATTTTAAAGCTATTGTCAGCTCACTGCTGATACTGCTTCTGGTGATGCTGCAGTTGAGCCAATTACCACAACAACGCGAGTGCATGAGGGGCAGACAGCAGACACAGCAGATGAAGGGACAGTGACAGTTTTAAGAGAAAAACAAAGTAAAAAAAACAAAAAAAGCATAACGTAGATTACTAAATGTCTTGTCCACAATTTAACTCATTGACGTTGTGACGAATCGTGGCATCCCTAATTGCATGTTGCATTTTTTATCCTTTATATAAGTAAAAATATTTGATTTATAATCTGTCATGTAAAGGAAACCTTTTGTAACTACAGTATTTTATTTGAGTTTGTTTTTTGTACGGATATCTCTGACTCATAAACTGGATTATTTTACTATAGTAGATTTACACAATTGCACAGAAAGACCACCCTATCTTTGGCTTGTTCTGAAGGATAAGTATAGTTTTTTTTTCTTCTTTAAATGTATTTTTCCTTATGAAGATGTTATGGTAAAGACAGGTCCAGTTTTTTTTCAATCAGAATGTAGTAAAACTTTTTTTTTTTCAAATGAGGTAAACAATATTTTTTTAAATATACATATATTAAAATTGGTATTGAAGATCAGTTTTGAATCTTAGAAAAGATTATTCGAATATTTCTTCATTGATTACAGATATCTAAAAATTGTTCCAACTGAAAATATACAAGTTTTAAAATAATGTTGTCATCCTATGAAATTGTATTCATGCATTGTACACCCATCACCAATCGTGACCTAGTTTAATGTATATGAGTTTAACTTCAGGAGTTAAGACAGTGAACAGCAGATTGCCTTTAATTCATGTCAGTTAAACTAGAAAGTGGTCCCAAAATGATTACTACCCTTAAATTTAAAAGGCTTATGATGAGCATTCTAAAGGAGAACTAAAATAATTTAATTTGGTGTGTTGGAGCAGGAAAAAAACTCTAAAGCATGTAGAAAATTAGATATGAAAACAACAATTTTTCTGCAAACAAATTTAGAAATCATACTTGTGATATTTTTATAATACTGAAAAGTCCAAAATTGTCTTATTTTCTTTGACAGAATATCAGCTTAATTGTGATGTATTCATAAATGGCTGCACGAAAAAATATAAATAGTTTTAGTGTTTCTGCTTAGGCACTAAAACTTTGCTCACAAAACATTTTTAACTAATTATGAAGCTCAGCTGAATAAATCAAGCACATATTTCTGGTAAAAACCCTTAATCACTGGAAGAATTAGGTTTGAGACAGACCTTTTTCAAAAACATTCAACCCTTAGCTCGATGGGCTGTATTTCTCTTTAGTGAATTTCAAGTATAGCCCAACAATCTGTCTCATCAATGAAGTAAATGTGCAGTTTGCCAACCCAACAAGACAGGGATGTTTAAAACAGCTGGACTTGGTGCAGGAGCCAGGTATGTTCGGCAGCTCTGGAATCCAAGCAACTGAACACTGTAACCAAACCCATTCGAGAGAGACTCAACCAAGTAAAAAGACAAGACAAGCACACCCAAACATGCCAAGCAGACATCCTCACTCAGGTTAAATTGGAACTGGGTGCTTAGGATGTGTTTCGGTGTACTCCAATCAACCCTTTACATTTATATGCATCCAACGAGAACATAACTTCCCTAGAAATAGCAACTATCAATCCTACTTTTCATGACAAAGGATGAGACAACCTCTCTCCTGTATGCTGTTCTGATAAAACCTATTCTTCCTTTACTGCTTTCACAAGGTAATGATTTCTCTCAAGCACTCTCCGCCTGTGTAGTGTCACGGCTGCTTGACAGATATTTACATTTGCGTTTATCCAAGTTGTGTATAGCTACAGTTAAGTATTCAGTAAGCTTATTTTGTATTTACAACAAGTTACTCTAATGCAAGAACAACTTCTGAGCATTCAAAAGCCTTTATGTTTAGGAGGTGTTGTTTCAGAGTCTCTTTTATCTGACTTGTTTGTGAATTTCTCTTTCTTTATTGTCTGCATTATGTCCTCCCTGCCACTGACAGTAAGGCTGTAAAACTAACAAATCTCGTGTTCAATTTCATGTTATGCTCCAAAAGATCCCAATCACAATGTGATCAGCTTAAAAACGATAAGTAATAAGGAGTATGAGGAGGTGATGTGTTGAATTGTATTCCCTAGCAAAGATTTTTATCTACTGCATTGCTTATTGATTACTTCTCTGTTTGCTTTTTTATCTCATGTACAGTACATGTTTTACTAATTAATTTAACAGAAAAAAATGGTTTTCAAATGATGATTTAATTCCTAAAGATAAACAAGCTACTGAAAATCAACCAGGATAATGTGAAAAAGCAGCCTTGGTAAATTATGAATTAACAATAATTAACTACTGTTTTTTTCCTGACTGCTGAGTTGTATTTCTAGCCTCATCCAGGACTGATTAAAGTCAGAATGTTAGAATCAAGAATGTATAAAATAGAATCTGTCTGAAAACAGAAGAAGGCTCATAGTGCATTCGCAGCAGTACTGTTTAGTCCACTTAAATAGAGATCTAGTTTTTTTGGGCCAGAAAGTCTAGTTCGTTTAGGAGTTGTGAATGTGAGCCGCACCAGCTAAAACAAGAATGTCGCAATGTTGGTCCTAAATTGAACAGTCTACTGGACTATCAGCTGTGAAAATGACCTAAAATATATTTGGCATAAACTGGTTGTTTACCCTACCCCAATTTCCTGTACGGTTTCTCTTTACAAGTTATCACAAAATTTTGAAATTTATTGTCGCCAAGGATGGCACAACCAGCTTGATTGTTTTCAGTCATTTCGAGTTAATAAAAACCATGATTGGCTTTGTTTTGACTCAAGCTATCTTATTTAACTACAGAAATCAGGGAACAGGAAAATACTCTTAAACAGGACATCACACTGATCTTTAAAATAAAAAGAATATTCTCAGAGACTATGTTGGTTGCTGAAGCTTCCGGTGTCACCATATTCCATGACCACGAGACAATGTGACTCTAGAAGGTCCTGTTGTTCTGTAATAGTGATTAAATGTAGTGTTAATTTTAATGTAATGCATTAATCACTTTTATATAAACCTAAAAAGACTGTTTTTCCATATGACACAAGTGCCATTAGTTTAGACTAACACTTTTCTGATCTGAGTGTTATTTAGAATATGAGGGGGTAAAGAAAAGCTAGAGGACAACTTCATGATCAGGACTGCTCCGTAGCTTTATTTTTCTTGTTTTGCACACATATCCCTACACAACCTGAAAATACCATACAATCCCTTCTTTCACCCCATCGAATACACTTAACATTTAAAGAAAATATAGTTCCTAGAAAGTTAGAACATGCCAATGTGTATGAAACCCTTGAATGTTTAAAGTGACAGTGTATAGTTTCCTGATGATAGGGGGCAGTACATACCCAAATCACTGTAAGCAAGCTGTATTATTGTGTTCGAGTAAGGACGGAAAAACGCAATTGCGCAAATTTTTACGACAAGGCTGATATTTCAACCTCCTGAGAAATGTATGCAGCAACATAAGAAGCACATCAGACTCTTTTTCATCACAGACAGCGAGTGAAGAGGTAAATGTGAAAAACATCATCATTTGTGGAAGGCAAACGTTTTTAAGCATTTTTTAGGGTAGTGATATTATTTAGACATTTTTGTAAATGAATAAACTGTAATGTTAGACGGAAAGACATGTGCCCATGTATTTTAGACCCGCTTTTTGTGGTTAAGTTATGAAGTTACCAATATTTTTCAATGATTGGGAATCATTTTATTAATTTTCAACACTATTTTGATGGATATTTCCAGAGTATAATGGTCACTTTAATGTCCTTACACAATTAAATCTCATCTTATATTAGTTACAAAACTCAAGTCATGTTGAAATGACATAAATATTCAAACACAAAATGAACTTATATTTAAGCAGTTTTTAGCTAAAACAAATACGGACAAAAATACTATTCTTTAAGTGTTTGAAAAGAACGTGTTTCAAACTCAGTGAGTAATCTTGAATAATTATGACTTGAACAATAACCAAAATAAATGTAATTATGATATTTGCCATAATCGAGCAGTCCAGAAAGCAAAAAAGAATTACAATGCAGACTAAGCTTTTCCCACAGATTTAAGTAATCGATTCTACAATCATAAGACTCTAGTTATTGTACTGTTTTTAATGCAATTTATGCAGTCATGTATCTCAACTGAAAAACGTATTTAAAGAGAATGAACAGATTGAAAATGAGCTATTTCTGGTATTCCTGGCATTATATGTTTTGGCCAAATCCATCACAGTAAAATGATAAACCTGAAAGCAAAAGTTTTTTTTTACATCAAAATGTAAAATGGCAGACTGGATTAGCAACAACATCCTCTAAACTAACAGCGAAGGACTTGAAGTTTAAATGGACTAGAGCAGAGCAGGAAACACAGAAAGAGACGTGCAGAGAGAAAAACACAGGGAGCACAATAAAGGAAATGGAGAGAGAAGACAGGGGTGACTTGAATTACAATCCCCTGTTGAATTTCACAAGGAACCAGTTCACTACAGATCAAGAAGCTGGGCCCACCTCCCAAGCACTGGCTCACACCTTTAACAAGCTTAGGGTATTACAACATTTGTTGCACACGGTTGTTAGCTTCACATTTTCTGGGTCGGTGGCGAACACTATGGAGAGACTTATACTGTTAATTAAGAACAAAGCAGTATGCATCAGTCAGTATAAGATTATAATGTTTTGATATCCTTAAACAAAAACACCACATCTTCACAGTATGGCTGTATATGAACAAAATCTATGAGAAGTAAATTTATGTAACTATAAAGACCAAACAATGGAAAGGTTATGAAAGAAAATTTGACCGTTTCTAAAAAGTAACTTCGAAGTAATTTCGAAAACCTTGGCAGACATTTGCACTTTCAACACAGTTTTTTTCAATTTACCTTACATTATGCTCAAACTAATCAGGTATGACATATTTAATTAACCGTGAATATTAATAAAACTGAATACTACCACTTGAAATTAATCATAAAATAATAATATTTTGTAAGACCATGATATGTTGATAGGAGAATTAATTTGTAGACATTAAAGACACATTTCAAATGAGTTGTGTTTAGTGAAGATTGCATATGTACTTACTTGAGCTTTGGAGGTTATTTTCAAACATAGCTTTGAACTGGAAATATCAATTTTAACCAATTCTGAACTCATTCTCAACAATTATAATACAAGATATGCAAACAGCGATTGAAATATATTTTATAGCATTCCTGCTGGATGGTTAATTATTTATGTTAGGATCATAAGAAATATGACACAGTATGTGGTCAGTCACATTTCAAGGAAAGCTTGAAGGATGTCCCGATCCTGAGATCGGATCAGGACAATATTTTCATATTTTTCAGTGATCGGAAATTGGCTATATTTGATGATGAGTCATGCAAATTTTTACGAAAGTGCCTCCTAGTTAAGTTTGATGGTAACTGCTCAATAATTAAAACCTCCAAAATGGTGCAAACCAAACATGTATTTACACAAAACTATAGTGATTGTGATCCCGTTACAGTGGAGGGCAACATTGCACACGCCAGTGTATAGCCTGTCAGAAATTCAGAAGGAGAAGAAATAGTAGCAGAAGAAGAAGGAGAAGGAGAAGAAGAAGAAATGTCAGAAGAGTGGAAAATGTCCAGTTAGTCTTGTAAAAAGTTGAGTTATTTGCTGAAAATATATTCCAGTTTTATAAATTTCAATATTAAAGACAACTGTTACATTGGGACTCAAAATCGGTTTGGATTTGAGTTTAAAAGATCGGACCGGGGGCCTAAAATGCTGATCGGGACATGCCTAATTACTATAGAAGAAGGGCATGGAATTGGAATTGATGGGTGAGGTTTGATAAGTGAGGGGTGCTTACATGCAAATTCCGCTTATTCTGACATCAGAATATAGCACTTTTTCAAATGGTTTGTCGAAGCACAAGCTATCTGACAGCAAAACCCTGCAGAAAATTTATAATTTTTAATTGATGTTTGGAGTGTTGATATAGGCAGCAGAGAGCCAATTGGCAACACTAAAGAATGAACAGGGTGAAACTTGCAAATGTCCCCTTTAACTCTGTGGTCAGCACTGTCTAAATTTATCTGACAACTGATTTTTGAGAGAAATTAAAACCTCAAAATCATAATTTGTTACTTTTAAAATTATCAAAAGAAATACAAAAGAACACAGAAGCTACAGAAAAGTTTGAAAATACAGTTAAAATAAATGTTATTATTAGGTTCAGATCAGTTTGTAGTCACTTACTTATAAGCATGTAGAACAGCAGTTTAGGTGGAGAAAGTATTGGATTAGAGCTTATGAATGGATATTTGGTGTCAAATAGAATCTTTAGCTAGCTACGACCCAAAAATGACAAACATCAGGGTGATACAGAACCCTGTAAACGAAAAAGAGTTGGAAATAACAAAGTACTTGGATTATGGGTAAAACAAATTAAATTAAAAGATCGGTATACTGTAACTTATGAAGAGATCCCTGAACTCTCCCACTTACAGTTCTCATGATGTCATACTACAGCGAGCCACTACGCTCTCCTACATAACATTGTACGGCGCTGCTCTGACAGCCAAAGATAAGCCTGATGATGAATGTTTTTTACTTTCAAAAGTCCGGGGCATAAATTACTACAGTCCTGGTACTACAAGCACAGAAGTACATTTATTTTCTTTCGATTGCATTTCATCTTAAACTCTGAAACAAAAGCACAAAATTACATAGCTGCATTCAAATGTTTTAGCTTAAAAAATGTGTTGTTGCACAACTTGGTTCGTTATTCTATATATATATATATATATATAAAAACAATGTGCACAAAAAGCAGATAGGTTCAACCTTACCGTAACATATTCACCACAAAAAACCTTCGTCAGGATAATAAATTCACCTAAAAAATGTGTTTACACAAAAACTGAAGTCAAACAACATGACGGAAAGTTTTTCTCCAAATACAACAAAAACTTGTAGTAAACAGATTACTTGCTAAAGCAAAACAGGGGCTGATAAACTGAAGAGAAAGGAAGAAAACACATCAAGCTCCAGTCCCTCTCAGACTGTGTGTACACTTGGAGAAGTGAGTGAAGGCTTGAGTGTAAGAGAGTACAAGAGCTGGAGGAAGAGAGGGAGTGTAAGAGGTCTGTGCACAGAGAATACTAGCTGAGAAAAGAAAATCAGAGGCCGGGAAGAAAGATGGGAAGAAGGAAAAAAAAAGGAAAAAATGGGAAAAGAAGACAGGGATTCAATGATGGCTCCATAACACAGAAGCGACCCCCATATTAGGTTATGAGGCAACCAGCCCATCACCACCCAGCCACATGAGGGGAGATCTTATCAGGGAGAACACTCTAAACATAGAAAGACGGAGGAGACATTGTTCTACGAGGTTTCAATCGATCCTTCTCTCGGACCTGCTTCAACGTGTAAGCACCGCCAGGCAAAGCTCAAATAAGACCACAGTGTTTTCATTCGGGGAGAACCCAACAGAAGCTGAAAAATTGCTTTTCATACAGACAAGGTTAAAGATTTAATATATCATAAAAGAGTTCTACTGGAGCTGATATGTTTTATTTAAAAAAGGGAAGAAGTTATTCACAGAATGTTTCTTGGTCAACAAGTTCCCTGTTTAAGTATATTTTTACATGTAGTGCTTTGCAAAAGTAATTGCACTCCAAGTAAGGATGCACCGATACCGACACCGTTCTCATGTACTGTATCGGTTAAAGTTATCCGATACCAAGAAGTGATACTTAAAATGTGGAAACTCTGCAATAATTCCATAGAAAATTTTTATTTTTCACTTTAAAGTTTAGTTTTGTGGTAATTTAGGTTTTTTAATCTAATAAAAAATCATTTGCTGTAACAAGCGGAGAAGAAAATAAAACCTGGCTTCCAATTCATAGCATTATTTTGTGTGATAGATGTATCGGTATTGGTACTCGGTATCGGCGAGTACTCAAATCAAAGTCTCAGTAAAGTATGGGTTTAAAAAAGATGTATCGTTGCATCCCTAACCCCTAGTCATAGTATAATCATAGTTTTTATAATTACTATTGTTAGGATTTTATCTGCGGTCAACATGAAGTTGAAGGTAACTTATATATTTGGTTTACACAATAAAAATAAGAAATATACATTTGTGAATTGTATCGTGCTTAAGTATACCCCCCTCCAAATACTTCTTTGCAGAATAGCTCAGGCTCATTCAGACTGGATGGATGGTGTCCAAACATAGATCTTCAAGTCTCACCATAGATTCTCAATTGGACTTTGACCAGACCATTTTAACACATTCTAGTATTTCAATATAAACCCTTCCAATGCAGCTATGGCTGTACATTTAGGGTCATTGTCCTGCTGGGAAATGTACCTCTGACCCTAGTCTCATCCAGAATTGTACTCTGACTCTGAAATGGTTTGAGAGCTCTTATGGCTTTCTTTTCTTCCACAAAGAGCAGATTTGTGAAGTGCTCACCCTTGCCTTGTCCACAGATTCTCCAACTTGAGCTATGGATCTCTGAAGCTCTCTAAGAGTTACTGTGGGCGTTTTGCCTGCTATCTTTGATTAGTGCTCTCCCTGAATGCCCTGCCAGATTAGACAGAGAGCTAACTCTGTTTTAAACATTTATCTATGACCTTTTCTGGTTTTCATGATACCGTCCTTTCACCAAAGTAGAATACCTTCCGCAGGGCACCGTAAGTACGTTTGAGATTATAATGCTCCATTTGAGATAACCTTAGAATAAAATGTGGTTTTATTGTGCCCAAATCTCTTGCAGAGCATCATCATTGCTTGGCACTTCAAGTGACATTAAACTGTAAAATCCATTGGGATTAAGGTGCAGCCTCTTCGACCTGGCAACTCTGTTCACTATGGTTTCTAAGGCAACCTAAGACCAAAGTCAAAACTGCCTTGCCTAAGACAGGTCTTCTAAATCAGCTTTCTAGTCTGTTGGTTTATCAGAAACAAGGTAACACGGCTCAGCCATACGATTGTGACCACGCAGCTGTCAAGGCATGGACATTACTAGAGCTATGAAGCTTTGGTTCAATGGCAACGAGACAGCAGGCATACATCCCCACGGCAGAGAAGATTTACATGTTGACAGATCATCCGAGGCAAATCCTTTCCATATATGGTTGTTTTTAGTCATCATGGATGTTTATTTAGTTAGGTGATGTCAAGGTAACATCAACATCAATGTCAGGACCCATGGTTTCCCAGTAGAACACTGCCTGAAGCATAACTCCACATTGGATGTTTAACTACCTTATCTTTAGAAAATACAAACCCTAATTCAGTTTGTTGTGACATTTTCTATCAAGCATTCTTTTCAGCACTTTTTACTTTGGTAGTTTCTTTATCAGATTGGACAATCCAGGCCAGCTTGACTGCCAAAAATGCTCACATAATCACCACTTTTTCTTCCTTGGAGCCTTTTTTGTCCATAATGACTAATGCAGGACAGAAAAATTAAAGGAAAACTGTGCAAAATTGTGCAAATTTCTATAATAATTAAACTTCTAAAGTAAGCGATGAGGTGCTTTCTTTAGAAATGGATACCCCCCTATAGCCACAGCAAGTTGCTGGCTTAGTAAATGCTTACTGCTTGTCGTATTGGCTTTGCCTGCTTAACTGGAAAAATGAAGCGTTTGCATGCCCATTTGACATCAAAGTGGTCAGAGAACAAAGCAAGCAGCTGGCCTGCCCCTCTCTGCATTTCTTTGATCAATATTTAGTTAATTAGACTGCTCTGTTGAGCCTATAATAAGCAATTAGATTCATGAATATTAGTAGATTTGTTACATTTAGCGTCTTGGAAGACCCAAGCCTCTAATTAACACTAATAAATGACTAATGTACTGTAGCATAGCATGACGTTGTTGACCTCAAATAATGATAAAAGCTAGCCCTCTTTTTTTTTTTTTTTTACATATAAAAGCTTTTTAAATAGCTGATATTACAAAAACAATTCAGTTAATGAAAAAATATATTTGCTCCCCTCTAGTGGATAACTGTAAAAGTACTGACCAACAAAGTAAAGAAAAATAAATGGATCTCTTAAACTAGACAAATATACAATAGCTTAAATTATCTGCCATTCATTTGATTTCCTTTCAATTGTAAACACAAGCATTATATTAAAAAAATTGAAAGAGCTAGAACTAAATGCATGATTTCAAACATAAGTTGATTATACTAGTGGTCAAAATGGTTTAAGTATTTAATATGCTCTGAAAGAAACTTCTATAAAAAAAACCCCATCTACGTCAGGAATCACTGATCATCGTTTCTGCAGTCAGACCTGTATGAACACCTGTTTCAATAGGCAGGGTTTATTTCTTGCAACACTAGATGGCAGCAAAGACCAACTTACAAGACAGTGATGACAATTCCAATTAGTAGTCCCACTTTTTTTTTCTAATTTAGAAAAAAAGAGAAAAAAATCAAAGCTAAAAATTAGATATGCAAGGTTTCTATTAGTATGACAATCCTATGTTTAGCTAGCTGTATTCAACTTTAAAGAACAATCCAAACAAAATATACAGTCATAGCAGATTCTCAGATTTGGGACCCGTTTGTATAACCCCTAGGCAAGATAAGGCCATTTTATTTATATAGCACACTTTCAACACAAGGCAATTCAAGGTGCTTTACACGATTACAAAAATGTGAAAATTAAAACATAGAATCACTAAAAGAAAGCATGAACAAACATTTTATAAATGACAATTTATGTAAAATTATGAAAATGTTAAAAACTGATGAAGCACAAGAATCAATTAAAAACATTTATCAATAACAGTAATTAAACGCAAAGAAACATCAGCATAGGGGAATTTATGTGAAATTATGGGTAAATGACAGTTTGTATTTAAAACCACTATTGCCATCTACCTACAAACTTAATATTCTCTAGTGCTCTAAATCCAAACTCTCAAATGAGCGAACCGAACAAGAGTTAGAAAAGATGCCAAGCAGTCTATTTTTATATTAACTGTGTAATTATGAGTGCAATTATGAAAACGAGCTCAGGATTATCCTCCAATTTGAGATAGTTTCCTATATGTAAATAACATATCGCTGGTTGATATCCATGCAAATGCTCTTGTAGTGAAGGCTTCATTTGCACCAATAAACGTTCAATAATGAGATTACATCGCTAGAAGAATATGAAAACTGTATGAGACAAATTTATGTACTGCAGGTAGATTACAGAATGGCTATAAAGTAAGAGGCAGACTTTGTTTATCACTGCAATGTGCATATTTGTACAATTTTACATAAAATAGCATGTACATAAAGGTGACATGTACATACAAATAAAAGAAACAAAAAGAAAAGATATGTTTCCACAACCTCCAGTTTTCAACACACGCACTTATAGATGTAATTGAGGGCAATTTTCCAGTCACATAGATTTGGCTTGAGCTTACAACTAACACATCCCCTCGATTTAACCCACTAAACACACCCACACGTGCAAGTTTGACCGCCTCCCCCAACCACCACCTGTAATTCCACAAAAACAAGCGGATGAAATGTGGTTCAACAAAAAAAAGAGCAGCACACACATATTTGCTCCAGCAGAGTCAAAACAAGCCAAACACAAATGACGATGGACTCTGCGCATGTTTTTAGAGCAGAGAGGTCACATTGTTGGAGATGCTGTTGGTCTCAAAAACAGGACTCCCTCACAAAAGGTATGCTAGATATTTACTGTCTAACCTGTTTTCTCTTCGGGCAATCATCCAAATACACAAAAACCACACACACATACACAAGTATATACACTGTAATCTCTAGCTAAGCCGTAACACTCAGCTGGGCATGAAAGTGGCCTGCTCGGCACATTCCTTTGTAGAGGTAGAACGCACACAGTGAGATATAACTGCATCAGAAAAAAAGGCTAAGTGGGTTTGACATATGAGAAGGTTAGGAACGTGTGTGTTCAATCAAAACTGTCACATCTGACTTAGAAGAAATTAAAAAACAAGAGATATCCTTTTAAAACCACATTTTGTATTTTGATGACTTTTTATTTTAGCAACTTTAATTCTGTCTCCTAAAACGCTATTTAATTGTTTGTCAGCGTGACTTTGTCAAGTTAAAAAAGGTCTAAGCTATAACTATAGGTCCTTAATATTATAGTGTGCTTTAAGCTCAACACCGCTCATTAATGTTTGAGACACTAAATTGAAAGTAAGACAGGAGGGAACTCTTCAGTAGCCATGTTTTGGAGACAAAGTCTTGTAAAGTTGCCTGACAAAGACACTACCAAAAATGGCTAAAAATTGGTTGCTAACAAGGCTAAAGTTAGTGTATTCATTTCTTTTTGATTAAAAAAAACACTTTATCTCAAAGGGAGATTTAATGTTGATGTAACGCATATAATCCCAGTAACATCAAAGGGTCATTGTGAATGGTGATGCTGTGGATAGGAAGGATCTCCGGTTGCAGTCAGTCTTGCAACAAATCTGAAGAGGCCTCTGACGGAAAACTGTCATGACATGCTACGAGCATATCTGATATTTCACAGCAGCATGTCTTATATGACAGCTGTTGGGAAGCACTTCTAATTCACCTCATTTGCTTTTGCTGCTCCTCCAAATCTCTGTCTGGCAGTTTTTCAGAAAGACAGACAGTGATATGCCCGACGCGCAGATATGATCCTTGCCCATTATGAGCAATGGAAGATATGGCTTGAAGTCATTTGATATTTATTTAAGATTATTCCTTAAATTTAGCATGATTATAATAATACTGATTAATGATGATTGTATTATAAAAGTAGAAGTAAAACCAAAACCTTTAGTCCAAATAAAATGACAACTGAAAGTAATTCTAGTGATTGAGGTGACTGATATGAGTGAATTATCAAGTACGTATTTCAATTTGTTTTCCAACCAGGCATCGCATACCGAAAAGGTAACTTACAGCAAGTGTTTTGCAACATCAAATATGTTTACTTCTACATATCACCTTGCAAAAATTTTCTCGTCATGCTCAAACATGTCATAGCATTTTTTTTCTTCTGACTGATGTTACTGTATGCAATTTTAGTTGCTACGCCCAAAAAAAGCACAGGACGTGACTAGAGAAAGACTCATACAGTGTAAGGAAAAAAACAAGCAATCAAAACAGAATTTAATGAGAAAAAGATGAAGGCATTAGGGCCAGATAAAAATATATATGCAGCCTGTTAATGTTCATATTAGCATGTCTAACTGTACTGTCACTTTGTGCAAATATACACCTAAATTTAAAAAGGTGTAACAGTGTACTGAACCCCACTGACCCTTGCCATACCGATCAGTTGAAACAAGGAGTGACGACCATCTGCTGACTCAAGAAATGAAATTAAGTCTGTTTACTAAGGCAAGCATATGGAAAACCAATCAATAAACCTCATTTTATGCCAATATCCGGCACCACGATAGCATTTTAAAGCCGGATATTTTCTGGACGGCTTATCTGGCAACACTAACTACCAATCAAACACTAATTTTGAACATAATATAGTTATGTTTACATGAGGTATGATCTGAGCTATTAAACAGCTTGTAAACAATGTAAATACCCTTTATATGAAATGGATGTTTAACTAGCGAAGAGCTCGAGGGACTATAGGATTCAGGAGATTAGGCAACAGGTTCAACAACACCTGGCATTGATGAAATTCATCAAAATGCTCAGAACTGCTAGAAGAAACATCCTAACTTTTTTTTTAAAGAAAAAACAACTTTTCTTTATCAACCAAACTTATAACAGCAAGTAGCAGAAAGACATCATGCACCAAAATACAGACAACTCTGTTTGTACCTTAGATCAGAGATCCCCAACCCCCGGGCCGGTACCGGTCCATGGGTCATTTGGTACCAGGCCACAGGCTGTACAGAAAAGGATAAATAATTTACACTATTTGCTTTTTATTTATTATCTGACTCTAAAAGTTCTATTTTGAAAAATTACCAGATACTCTCTGTTACATATGATAACTCAATCTTGACAAGAGTCTTGCTGAATGTTAAAAACAAACCCACAGTTAGCAAACTGATTAAGAACAGAGGTCTCTGAAAGTTTCTTTGCAAAAGAAGGTCCAGTCAAGATACAGACTCCACATAATGAAACCCTGCTCTCTTTAATATGTGGCAACCGGCTTTCTAATGAGAAGTAGTTAAAACTGACCAAGACAGAATTGTCTTGCTACAGTGAAACAGCCACATGGCTCCTACTGATTCAGCGTTATGTTGAGTTGTTTATTTTGAGCAGTTTATATTTGTTTTATAGGGACACTGCAAATAAAGTTACGAGCATACATTGGATTTACTTTTATTTTTATCTTATTTTATATGGCAGCATTTTATTTTATTGCATTTATCCACCACACCTTAAAGGCTGGTCCGTGAAAATATTGTCAGATATTGGTTTAAAAAAAGAAGGTTGGGGAGCACTGCCTTAGATGATATACCCAACCATGATAAAAAGAACATACTGTTTTGGTAATTTGTAAGGACACCGTAACATTTTAACTCAAAATATATTTTTAGTAATTCCAAGATAAAGTCCATTTATGAAATAATTTTTGTACCTTTATTTAGTAGTAAAACACTACAAATAACAATTAGCAAACAAGACATTCCTGAAGATTTGGTACCAACAAAAAACTCTTTAGAAGGTTCTTAGAAACATGGACAGTTTGGAAGGCAAATAAAATATCAGATTCCTTGACAAAAGCTGACAACTATGACTCACTGGTGCTATTCAAAACTTTCAAATAACAGTTCTGTAACCAGGCTTAATATTGCTCCCCTGCTAAAACAACCTCTGTCTCAATGCTTAAATTCCCAATAGGGTTTAAGATGTTTTACAAATATAGGGAAGTGGTGCGTGACCAACAGCACTGGACATTTTTATATATTTTCCATCGTAGATAATCTTAGACCTGAACTGGAAACATTCTGGCAGTCAAACTACTGCTACTGAAATTCTGAGGGAAACAGGAAAGCAAAGCTAATCCCCTGAGGGAAGAATGGATCTTTGATTCTAAAAAACTTCTTGTGAGCTCTCTAATCGGAAGCAAATAAAAAAAAACATTTACAGTGCCTTGCAAAACTATTAATCTCTCATATTCAAATAAAACCTGAAAGTTTACCTTTAAACCACTAAATGAAATCCAGTGTAACCCAATAATTTCACCTAATGATGCTTTTTTTAATGCAGAATTTAGTGCTAAAACAATTTCCGGAGATTTGATCATCTTGTGGAGAAGTGATCAGCCCTCCATTCAAAAATAAACACTATGTAACTACTGAAAACCTAACAAGATATAGCTGGTTACCTAAACTGAAAGGCTGGGGAAAAAATTTATTTCTCAGAGATTCAGCCGATAGGCCCATGGTAACTAAGGAGCTGCAAATACCCACAGCTTAGGTGGAAGAATATGTTGATAAAACAGCTAGTCGTTGTTCATTCAGCAAATTTCGCACTGTTGAAAGAAAAAAAAAACAACTAGTCAATTTCCTGACCAAAATCTAACTGAGAATGTATGGTAAGACTTGAAAATTGATGTAATGAAGACAGATGTAAGCCACACTGTAGTAAATTGGGAAAACTGCAAATTGTTCTTCAAATTTACAATTATTCTATTATGAAATGCTACAATATGTTATGCTAAATGCAATTAAGTTGCTGTATCACATAAAGTTTCCAAAAATACATTGAAGCTTGTGGTCCTGATATCACAAAAAAGGGTTAAGTCGAAATACATGTTTCATTCTTTTTCTTTTTTTGCAAGATAGGTAGTTACTTGCAATTTACTCCAACATCAAATTTAAATGAAAGAACACAAACATTCCTTATTCTTTAGACTGTTTGAGCACTTCACCAGGTGTGTGTGTGTGTGTGTGTGTATGTGTAAATGTTCCACTGTTAAACCAGTGTAGGGTAATGAAACACTTCTCTATCCATTGTTAAATGTCTCTCCCACATAGTTATGCCACAATTTAAACAGAATGTAGCCCCAAGATTAAGCACAATTTTACCTTTTTATAACACGGTCAAAGATAATACTATGTCAGATTGTACAATCAAACCTGCTCCTAACAAACATAGATGTTTACATCAGCGCTGTAAATTGCACCAATCAACCCAAAACACCACAAATGTTAAAACGTATTATTTATCACAGACTATATATACTAACTTATCGGAAGTTACACATTTACTTTTTAATGTACAGGTATAATGCACATTCTGTACTTTTCTAAATATTCTAATTATTTAAACATCATTCACTATCCTACTCTGTTTGCAGACTACAACCTGGGTTTACCACTTTATCTGTACTTAACTTTAATAACGGTACAGTACTCTTTTTGTTACCATTGTACATGATGTAAATATTTTTTCTTCTGTAAAAATTTTGTGTGTTTCTGTTCTGTGCCCTCTTCTGTTTGTATATGTGGTTTTTTTTTTGCTGCTGTTATGACCAAATTTCCCCTTGTGGGACAATTAAAGGATTACTCTATTCTATTCTCTATTCTTCTAAAAAGAACACTTGCAATTTAAGGTATTTGTTAAACACAGATTGCATCCTTTAGGAAAAATTATTATGATTATTTGGGCCAATGCTAACGGAAAAATGATGGCATTAAGAGCTTTTAGGAAAGTTACCAAAGAAAATGATAAAAAAGTACTAAAAGATTAGCGGATCGGGCAACACATTATTGCATCCGCTCTCAAGTTAAAAGCACAGTATTTAGCTAAAAATCCATTTGCTATCCAGATAAAAAAAATTCACATTTCTACCCTTTTAGAAGATGTGCAAAGATGATGATGGATTTGAGCCAGAGTTTGAAAGCAGCACAGAGGCAAAAATAATCTGTACTTAGTGTGATGTAGATTGTTATCAGGCCTTATTAATTGAAAAAAAGTGAAGCATTCTGTTTTTTCCCATTTTGTTTCCTCTCTTTAGAAGCTCCTGCTACCCTCCCCCATCACAATTCTCGCTTTTCTCCAAATTTCTTCTTTTTTCCCCCCTTTTTCCTGTCTGAAATCCCATTTTCTCCCTTTTTCGTTGTTACCCCTCCCTTATTCCCCCACTGTGGCGCGGACGCCCAGCTTCATATGATCCTGAGTTCTATGACTTAGTTTACTAGCTCAAGTAATATGCAGGACGTCTGCTAGAAAATCATGGTCAGAGTTTGCACATTCAGACACGGATACAATATACATGTTGAAACATGAGAAAAACATACTGTTTTAACTCTTGTCTTTTAGATTTGTATTTTTTACATGCATACTCTGGTTGTTATCGCTCCATCTGTTACCAATAGTCAAAATAAAGAGCAAAGAGTGCAAGAACTATGTTTCTTCCAGCTATGTTACATTTAATTGCTACGACGGGGGATAACTTTTTTTCCCTGCGTTTTTTCACAATCTTTATAAATATTATTTAAGTTCGAGTTCTAGTTCAGCTAATGTTCAGCTCAAGCTCAGATTTTTTTTTTCCTGTGACCGCTCTCCGAAGCAGCTTTGAACAAATGGCAACTCCACCATTTTCAATAGACTCATTATTGAAGCTAAGCTCCCTGAACTTTCCTCAGCCTGCATTTCTACGACCACAAGGGGTTCATAAAAACAGCGTCGGCGAAGTCAGAAAACCACAGCACGGCATCCAAGAGTGTTAACCTTCTGTTTTTATTGTGTGAGTGTGCGAGCGCCCTCCACACAGCAGAGGCTTAACACAGTGCTTTGCTGTGTTGTGGCCTATGTGACAATCAAATTCATACAGTGCTTTGCAATGGTTTTCCTACGTCTTTTTGATTATCTCACATGTCATGGCAGCGGCATGCTTGAAAGGAGTTAAAAAAAATAAAATTAGTTTATTGGAATTTTATGTGGCAGGCGAATAAAAAGTGGCAGATAATTGTGAAGTGGAAGGAAAAGTGGTAAAGACATTGGAAAAAATGGCCAAAGTTCAGTCATACTGAATAGAAAACACCAGCGAAGACTATTTTAATTCCTTAATCAAAACTTCTCAACTAGGTTACGATCTGGACTTTGACTAGTACACTGTAACATATGGATATGTTTTGATTTAAGCCATTTCATTGTAGCTCTAGGTGTATAAGTACAGTCATTGTACTGCTGGAAGGTGAATCGCTTAACATGTTTACTTATGTTTGTTTTGCACTTCCCTACATAGGAAGCAGCCTCACAGTTACATACACAGGGACATTGCAGATTTTTACATTGGATGCCTTTCCAATGTAAAAATCACAATTTTGCAAAAACACAATTTTGCAGATTATTCCTGGGAGAGAGAGAGCAAGGTTACCTGGCAAGTTACTCCTGTACCCAAGCAGATTCTTTAACCCCCCCCATCATTTTTGAACAGCTTTACCCTGATGCTGCTGAGGAAAGCCACTCACACAGTGAATGGTTAATTCAGGATAAAGTCCAGCGGTACTTTCAACAATGACACAATTTTCCATGTATCTTAAAACAAATGTTTGATTTTAGTGAAGCTTGAAAACAACACCTTTGTCTGAGTTTGTCGTCTCTCCTTCATGGCTTGTGGCAAACTGCAAATAGGACATCCTATGCCATGCTTCAATAACGGTTTCCACTTACAGCAATCTTCTAAAAATGCTAGGTCTCTAAAGAGCACGACTAATTGCTTTCCTATTGACATTTTCCCCCACCAAACCTCAAGCTATATATCACTGATCTGGTATCCTGGTTAGCTACAATGTCCTGTTGGACCGGGGGCATCGACTGAGATGATGCGCCCAGTAAGAAACATTCTCCAAGTCCCGTTGTCAACTTTTTACTTTCTTTAATATAGAAAGTACTCAAACATCAGTTCCTTTCAATGTCTCTGCTCTGTCTTCTTAAACCCCGCCACTCGTATTGAGCCAGGTTCTGTAGGTTTCTTCCTGTTAAAAGGGAGTTTTACCTTTCCACTGTCACTACATGCTTGTTCAGTATGAGGGATTGCTGAGAGGATTGCTGTGGTTGGAGTCTGCATCAACCGGACACAACTGACAGTCAATAACTTGATGCAATCTGCTGGGATTTCTTCAACTGAAAACTTTTAAACTGATTGGAATGTTTGTATGATTGTATTGTAATTACTTTTTGTTGAGTGCCTTGATATGAAATCTGTTGTGAATCAGCACTATATAAATAAACTGATTTGAACTGAATCACTGGAGCTCTTCCAGAGCCTCTTGGTTGCTTAGCTTGGAATATTGTTTTACAACATAATCATGCTTTACACTTCTACACAACTGTATCCCTGACCTGTCTGCTGTCTTCCTTGGTCTTCTAGATACTGTTGTTTTTTTTCACTAAGCATCTTTAACAAACCTGAGATCTTCACCGTAAGCTCGGTTTACTCTAAGAATAAAGGACTGTATTTACTCATCAAGTGACTTCTGAAGCCAATTGTATTTTATTTAGGTTTATTTGAGTAAAGTGGGCTAGTTCTTGACCTAAAATTCCAATGAAACACAGTGGTTGTAACAAGAAAAATTACAGTGGAACACCGCCTATTCATGATTTAATATTCACAAATTCACTTATTTCTCTGGAACAGAATTTCAAATTATTTATGGAAAATTAACTTAGCAGCAGATTTTTTTTCCGTTAAGCATATCTAAAATATTCAAAACAAAATGCACCTTGGAGCAGAGATATTAACTTCTAATGCTACCTGACATGCTACAGTCATGTGCTTGCAATGCAACCAATCAAGGAGCGCAACTTATTTTACTTGGTGCAAGTGTGCAAATAAAGAAAACTGCAGATGTTAACCAACCCACACAAATGCTGGTGAATCACTGTATATAAATATACTTGTGAAAAACATAGTATGGTTATGTGACTCCTATTCTCCACTGTCCAATATATGTGCTGATCTAATTCCAAATAAACATAGTTAATCAATATTTGGTATATCCCCACTGCTTAATACATACCTGCCTCTTCCTCTTTTTTTCATTATTTTTCTCCTGGGCTCCATTACAGCAAAAAACAGCCAAAGTGTAACAATTACCTCAGCACAACCTTGAATAATTCTGAGTTTTTAATGTATCCTTAAGCTTTTTGTTCCCTTGTGTTCTCAGCCTTTACAGGAAAAGGAGGAAGAAGATAACATGAAACAACAGGAGAGCATCCTGTGTGATGCTGATCGTAAGCCAATACATATCGTTTCCACCTCAAGGACTGAACAACATGGCTCATCACTTATTGTGTTCTGCTGAAAGGTGGGGGAAAAGCAGTAGGGTCTCTGAATGCTTGTTGCCAATGTGAAAGCGCTCCTGTGAGAGGTATTCATGATTACGAAACACTTTTCTTTTGGAAACTTGATAATAGTCCACTAGCGCTGTGGGCCTGTGCTCCTCCATCCCTGTACAATGTCTGCGGCTATAAATCTAACACAGATGCCAGCTCAGCTCAGTCCATTTACACATACACACAAACAGAGAAAGAGGGCTCAGTCATTCAGCCCATCAGTAATACGGGTAGCAGAACTAACAGAATAAATCATTTTCCACAGCAGGAGCCTCGCTGGAACAAAGAGCCTGTGTGTTTTGGCGTGAGTGCGAGTGTCTGTGTATGTGCTCCATGAACATATTCCTTGTACAAATTATTCAACTTCCATGCATTAGAGTCAAAACCTTTCAACAAAAACAGAGGCAAGCAATAGCAGGGAACAGTTTTTCTACCCGAATCAAGAATTTTCTGCACATTTATCTTGCACTTACAACTGCATGAATTACAAAATAAGGGAAAAGAGTAAGGCAAAAAGTTGCCACTACGAGAAGAGAAGCACTGCAGATTCATTCAGTGCCCTAAAGAGTTTCGCTTTTTGAATTTCAGGACTTTATCAGACACCGGTGGGTTTCATGTCTCCGTTAAAGACTGGATAGTTTTCGAGACAAAAACAAGTGCTAAAATGACATAACACTCAGTGTTATTAGAATATTAATTATTATTCTATTATTAATAGAACCTGTTTCTAGCTTAGTTCAGACAAGAAAAATGAAAATTATTCTTAAAGAGCACAAATCCTTATTACCTAGAATGCTTTCAAACTGAAGAGATGATCTAGTAAATTAATGCATCAGAGTCTTTATTCATCTCTTGCTCTTACCATTTGCAGGCTCACTCTAATAGAGCGAAGCATCTCTCTGCAGACTCTGAAACGTTCTCCACGCATTAAGATTGGCCACAAATCTTCTTTGCAAGGATGCCAGAATCTGCATTCAACAACAGTCCCCCAGGAATCCTCTGAGATGCAACCTGTCGGCAGTGTTCTGACAATTGCTCTGGTTCCTGCACACACCGATTTGGTCACCTAATGGAAAGAAATTAGGGAAATCTATTTATTATGAATGATTATTTTGAAGAGTAGCGTCACTAAAGACACAAAAAAGAAAAAAAATTAGAAACAAATTAATCTTACTATATCTCCAGTGGCTAAAACAAGTATTTACACCAATGAAACTTTGTGTTAATACACAAACAAAGTATTTTATTGGGATTATATTTGGTACACTAACACAAACTTGTTAAAAACTAAGGTCGATGAAAATCTTATTTTTGGTTTATTAATCTGTAGGATTTTATTTGTTGTTTTTTTACTAAAACTAAAAAGTATGCATTAGTATGCTTGAGTTAAGACTTAATAGAACCAACTTTTACCGCAGTTGTAGCTGCAAGTCTTGAATTATGCCTCTCATAGCCTTGTACTCTTTAAAACAGCCTATTTCGGTTTAAGAATTGTTTTCAATAAATTGCATGCTCGAAAAATGTTTCGTAACCCCCCTATCTGTTCTTGTTGCATCTGACAGGTAAGGACGCACGACTCTCGCACTGGAGCCTGGGGATCGTATTCTGCCAGGCCCCTTGTTGTGCACCTTGCCACGTACAGAATACTTAAAAACTACTAAATAAAGCTGCACCAAGGTACACAAGAGGAAGAATGAAAGTAATAAAACTTAGTAAAACTAAGAATCATTTTACACATTTAAATTTAACGTTTAAAATCTGTATCGTTATTCAGAAAAATTAAACTAAACAAACTTTGATTTAAACCATTCCTTGTAGCAATTGCTGCAAGTTTAGGGTTGTTGATCTGTCGGATGGTGACACTCAATCCCAGTTCTTTACACCCTCTATCAGCTTTCTTCCATTATTCCATTAACACGTTCACACACTGGTGATGGCAAGCTGCACTGTAACCACAGCTGCCCTGGGGCATAGTGACAGAAGTGAGGCTGCTGAACAGTGGCACCATCGCACCCTCTGATGACCACCGGTAGGCAATGTGAGAGGGTGAAGTGTCTTGCCCAAGGACACAACGGCCGAGACAGACTGAGCGGGACTTTTAACCATCAACCCTCCCGTTACATGATGAACTCCTACCTCCTGACCCCAATTACATAAATTCTGACTACCTTCCCTGTCCTGATGACAAAAAACCCATGACATGATGTTGACGCCAGCGTGTTTCACCATGGTAATAATTTGTGGGAAGGATTTGTTCAAAGCAAGGTTTTCATGACTTCAAATTTTTACATCTGTTTTTTTTTTTTAAACAAAAGAAAAATCAGTAAAATATGTGAAATATTTGGTTGACACAACTCCTGACCTGTACATACTCCTACAAAAAATGCTGACATATTTGTAAGTACCTTCTTGTTATTCTTGTAGAACCGCCTAATCAGAACAGTGGAACGTCCTTTGCGGTCACTGGCTAACTCTGAGCTATGCGACAAGATGTCTCCCTCTTCCTCATCACTGCTGTTGCTCCCACTGTTGTTGCTCCCACTGTTGCACGTTGTGGCCCCTCCTGTGGACGCCTCCAGTGTTGTTGGAATCCTTTCCAGAGACGCCCGCCGAACGAATACCTTCTCCAAGGAGCATTTTTGCACCATGGGCCTTCTATTTAGCCTCTCTAAACTTGAATATCCATCTCTGAGGCGGTACATAGGGATGTGACCATTTTTGTGATGATGCTGGTGGCGGGGTTGGGGGGAACCCAAGGGAGAAGAGACCAAAGAGCTCGGCTCACTGGAAGGACCACCCTAAGAGGACAGGAGAGGGTTACATAACAGAATATAAAGCACTAAGGCGGTTTTCCTTAATGCTAAACGAGGGCTATAACACATGGGTTATGTATTGCGACCAACTTGAGTTATAAAAATTGGACTACCTTATGGAAAGCCAGCATGGACACAGGCAGACTGCCACGACGGAGGTTGCAGTGTTGAACAGGACCGGAACCGGGGCTTGGACTGGACTGAGGACTGTGACATAAGCAAGAATTCAGACTTTTTTCAAAGCTAGACATGCCACAGGAGCATGGACTACTGGTAGCTTTGGCTCTCTCTTCACCCATATCATCTCCTGTTGTGTCCAGCAACACAGATCCCTCTGAACTTTTTCTACATATCTTAGCTTTTCTTTCAATATTTTCAACAGTTGAAAGTTCTGCAAAAAGTTTTTCTTTGGTACTGATGGCTTTTGTGTTAAACTTAAAGTCTTCACAATGTTCATCCAAAAAAGTCCCTCTGTCACTGTCACATGACAGCTTCCTGTGGAGGAGTGAAGGACAGCTCCGCTGCTTTGAAAGCCACAGCCGGTCAGAGCTCCGCCCTGCTTCCGGCAGATTAGTTGCATGTTTATCCTCCTTGCTGGGTCTGCTCCCAGTGGATAGAGGTGAAACATGGTGGAATGCTACTGCAGATCCAACTTTAGTTTGCTTTCCCTCAGTGGCCATCTCCCTCTAGACTTCTGGTTTGCTGCTAATCTCTCTGCACTATTAAAACACAAGTAAAGCATTATGTTGAGGACATCTCTGAAGGAAAAGCATATTCAATAGAAGGTTTGGGTTGCATCAGTTTGCAAATATTCAAATAAATAATTTTCAACATTATTTTCTTATAAAGTGCAAATTTCATCAGCTATTCAAAAGTTCAAACATGTGGCATACAATAATTAGAGGTGTAACAGTACAAAAAAATTACACTCCAGTATGTGGCTGGGGGTTTTAACATCTTGGTTCTGTACTTTTTCTGTACACTTTAATAAAGAAAAAGAAATACAAATGTGCATGATTTTTTTTTTTTTTTACTTTGATCAGCATTAAACAGCAAACTTTTTTCCTGGATTTTTTCCTTTCAATTCCTAAAAATAATTTGATTTTCTTATGTTCAACAACTCAAAAAAGTTGAAAGTATAGAACTGGCTGGAGAATTAATTGGACTTAAATTAATTAATTAAACAGTACAAGAGGACATAGCCAGAGTAGAGAGCAATATGACCACTTTAAAACAGTCGGTTAATGTTTAGAATTGTTTAAATAATATTTTGCCCACATTTGTGAGAAAATGCTTAAATCACTTGGGAGTTATTTTTATATTTTCAAAGCTTAGTTTCCAAGCTGTACATGAATTCAGCATGAACAGCTATTGGGAAAAACCTTTCTCATCAACAGGAATTCTGCCGACTTGCGTTTTTTATTTGGGGCTAATGGGATGCTAATGATAACCATGTGGTTGCCAGCTGGTTTTTCTCTTTTCTCTAGTTTTTAGTGATTTTTCCATTCAGTGTGATATTGTTTCTGGTGAATACTCTATTCAGTACAGCTCGTGTTATGGACCTTACTGCTGTTAAAAAATGTGTTCGGTGACAAAGTTCTGGTTTGGTCCATCTTTTTTTTACTGCAGCTGCAAGAGAAACCAATAATGTTCAAAAATAACAGTTTACTGATAGCTGAAAGGTCTTTCTGTTTTGTTTTGGTGTCACTTTTTAATAGCTGTGCTGCAAACGTTGCATTATGCTAACAGTTCCGCACATAAACACTCTGATTTGTTTGGCAAACATATGTACTGAAAAATCTGACTACAAATACAAGTAGTGTTGAGTCACGTGACTGACAAGTCTGTAATATAGAGCAGGCTCTTAAAGGGACATATACTTACATGGGCAAATCGATGTTGGTTATAGTCAAAAATTCCGTTAACTTATTTTTGGTTTATTTCCCAGCTCTAGTTACACACCTAATAATTATATTTATTTTCATGTCTCAAAATGTTCAATATTGAGCCTAGATGTTGCGACTTCTGCTCCAATTCTCTCCAGCATTATTACTTTGATGCCCACATATGTGTGCCTTCAATTTCTCCCAACAAAAGTGTTGTCAGAATATTTTATACAATGGAGCAATCCAGTCACTTACTGTACTACAGTAAGCAACTGTTTAATCCTGTCAAAAATTACTTTTCTCAACAAATTGTTGCTTGACGCTTAACGTCAGTTAAATATATTAACTTGCACTGAAGCAAATAGTAAATGGAGTTACTGTGACCGTTGCAGGGCCTGAGACGGCATGTGTATAAACAGTGTGCTCTGTGCATGTGTTGTGGAAACAGAAGCTTGTGCAGCTGTACAGACCAGCTGATTAAGAAAACCCACCGAGGTGACCCTGGAGGATGGAGGAATTTCCTTGATAGTATGGTCACAGTCACAGCACCGTACACATCTCTGCTTGCACCAACTCCTGCTTAATCTGCATCTGACACATAGTTATCCTGCTGCAGACTCTGAGGGGAAAGCAGATAAAAAAATAAAAATCAATGTTATGGGTTCATGGTTTTTAAAAAAAACAAGCACAACTTGAGTCTGTGTGTAACTATCTCCCCATCACCTCTCACAAGCTTCCCTGTCCCTACTGTTAAGTTCTTTTTTTATTTTATGGTAAAGCCAGGGTCAAAAAGGTCAGTTTTAGTCTCAGCTGATCAGATTCTTCTCCAGTTTGCTGAGCCCCATGTATGGCTCACTGAAACTTCGAACAGGACTTTTGGAATTTCTTTCAGACCTGTAATAGTCATGTCACTCTTCCATTCAGGCCATATTTGTGGAATGGGTGACTTGTAATTGTCCTGTCAATTTCTCACACCAGAGCTTTGAATCTCTGCAGCTCCTCCAGAGTTACCAAGAACGTCTAGGCTGCTTTTTCAGTTTAGGTGCGAGGGCACGTCTCAGTGGGTATGCACTTGTGCAATATTGGTTTTCCTTTTTCTTGGAATGGATAGAACTGAAGGAATGCAAAGAATTCGAGGTCAGGATATGAAAACCTTTGCTACGCGATGCATTATCACTTCTGCAAGTATTTTGTTAAGCCAACGACTGGGTCGGCCAATTATAAAACCAACAAGATAGGGATGAAAATTGGAGAAAAACACCACAAACATTTTGGATTCACAGGATTTACTCAATTCTGATCCCTCTGGGATCAATAAAAATGTTTTTAATTGAATTTGAAATGTCTCCACCACCAAATCTATAGAGGCACAGAATGGAAAAAGTAGATAGCTTGCTTCAGCCTACCAGCGCAGACATTTAATGACCTTAACAAAAGTCCAAACTCTAATGCTATTAAGAAAATAAAAGACGGATGGGAAAAAAAGTATATTGGTCAAATTAAATAAAATTAAGCGACATGGAATATGAGTATCAGCTGCCCCAATTTCTAAATACATGTATTACCAGCAACCACAGAAAGACACAGTCAATTTAAACTCAGAGCACCAAAAGCAGATAAAATATTTTTTTTTTGGTTCCCAGCACTGACAGTTCCTGCTTTTGAAGACATCACATTAACACCTCGTATTTCTTACACAAAGTGCTAAAAATAAGGACTCTATTAGGACTGTTTGCCTTGAAAACATTGATGTTCATCTATTCTCTCTGTGTAACTTAAGTGACACAAAGACAGGTGTCAAAGTATTTTGCACTCTGTATGAAACACATCCTTAACACCCACATTCACCCACAGCATGCACAAATACTAATTGTGTGGTTCTGGTGCCGCTATGGTGGCCAACAATGATTTTGTGAACAAAAAAAACCCAAAAAACTGAAAGCTTATAATTACAGTGACCACAGTTCACAGTTCTCTGCCAAAATGTGTTGGCAACAGCTGGAATGTGGGCCTCACTGAAAGAGGGAGGACTCTCCTCCAGACATGAGGTGTGGGCTTGCAGGACAGAAAGGAGACACACATTCATGTATCAAGGAGTGGATCTCCGCAGACTTTTCAAGGCTCTGTGCTACATTCAAACAGACAGCCTGCCAAAGGGTTGAAACGGACAAGTGCTCCATTCAAAATACAAGCTGTGATAACTAACCCTGAAAATATATCTCTACTTTCCGGTTAAAGAGAGACTTTTCAATGAAATGGATTTAACTGCTCAGAAAAGGATAACCTTGGCTCTGAGATAGTGCTGCTTGAGTATTCAATGACAAAACAGTGATCCTGTCATACTGTAGCATGAAACAACTGAGTAGAGCTCCTTACATTTACAGTAAAGTTTGGTTTGGTTTTTTTGTTGCTTTTTTATATAATCAATGCTAGTAAGGAAACTTTCCTTCATGTTAGAAAAAAGTTAAAATTTACGAAGCTGACTGGAAATATTTAGATAGTGATATTTAGCTATGATATACAGATATTCTATAACAGATTATGAATAAAAACAGTCAGTGAAAATGAACTTATTAAAGTAAAGATTTATTGAATGACAAAATAACATTGGGGTCTGGACAATGTTCACTGAAGATGTAATGGTACATATATTTGTATTTTTGGGTAGGGAATGTACCGTATACAGCTGATTTCTACCTAAACACAAGCAGAATTTTTATGTGCCAAACTCCGAGTGCATTCAAACGTTCCACAAAACAAATTTAAAAAGTGATCCTAAAACAAAAGAAAAGGACTTCCAACAATCACTAAAATGTGCTTGGGAACATTAAGGGTTTCTCATGTAGCAACCATAGAGGAAAAATAAGACGAACCCTTTTATTATATGAATTTTTCAATAGAAATAGGGTCCATAACATTGTGCCATACTGAATTACCTAAAAACAGTGTCAAGCTGAAGATAAACATCACTGCTACCAGAGAAAACCAGCTCTTGTCCACATGGCGACCAGTAGCATCCAATCAGCCCAAACTCATGATTTTGGATAAAACAGAAGTTGGCGGAATCTCCATTGATTAGAAGGGATTTTCCCAAAAACAGCCCATACTGCATTCAATAATAGCTGGAAGAATAGATCATCAAAACCACCCTAAAGTGATTTAAGAATGGCGAATGATTGTCTCTAAATGACCAGTAACAGCAGTCAACATTAGGAACAAAACATTCACTGGTTGCTCTTATCAAAATCAGCCAGTAATCCAATACTGTCAATTTATCTCCACTTTCCATTGAAATACCCGTTGTTTGACTTAAGTTTCATTTTAAAGGTGTTTGTAAGGCATACTGATGATTTTGTGAATGGTTTACATCAGAATGTAATGGCAAAATTCAGTTTCTCTTGTACTTTGGTTTAGTGATGGAAGTTGCATGCCACTTTGTAAGTTGACCTTTACTTGGCCAGCCGTGGCTGTTACTTCCACACAACTTGCTCCTAACATCTATACAAACCACTTATTACAATGAAGGCTAGAAACACTGTTGTTTTCTTTCCCTGTTGTTCTTACAGTTAAAACCAAATAAAGACATACACTGTTAATCACTGTAGGACATTAAAACAAACTAAAATGGTCTACTTAATGAATGGCATGAAAGCTGCAGAGTTCAACTATGGCCATACTTGCATGTAGTTGTTTGAAAAGATAAATATGGCCCCTCTAAGCTTCTGAATATTGTGCCCGAGTTCAACCAAACTTTTGGAGTTCCGCAATTCTCCCTTTAAAGTTCTCGTCCATTTCTTCCGAGTTTTCCATGATGTCACATAAAGAAGCAGGGTGTTTGAGGTTAAACTATATCTGTAGGTGTGGCTGAAAAAAGCTTAAATGATCTGAAATAACCTAAAAAGTTTGAAGGACTCTGATATCAACATCTGGGCTTTCCCAAATTCTTTCAAAGGCAAGTAGATGTGTGTATTTAAACTTCAAAATTTGCATGAGGTAATCTTCTTCATCATTCTGGCTCTTTGCACATGGAATTAATTCCGATTTTTCAGGTTTCAGTTGTATAGGTTTTTATATCTTATAGTTCATAGAGGAAAAATTGGAAGAACTAAAATCGGTAAAGGTGGGTGAAAGCTTTTCGAATACGAAAGATAAGAGATCAGCCACAAAATCCTGATAGGTGTATCTCTGCTGTAAAGTTTTCATAATTTTATCCAATTTCATGGAATATACAATTCAATTAAATTCAGTTTATTTATATAGCGCCATTTCAAAACAGATGTCATCTCAAGGCACTTTACAAGAAAACTTATTACAATACAATGTTTAATCTAGGAATTAGAGAACCACAGAAGATTGCGTCGTGACTTCTCAGCAATCCCTCACACTGAGCAAGCATGAAGCGACAGTGGAGAGGAAAAACTCCCTTTTAACAGGAAGAAACCTCCAGCAGAACCAGGCTCAGCATAAGCGGTCATCTGCTGAGACCGTCTGGGGTTTGGAGAAGGCAGCAGAGGGACAGAAAGAGCAACAGAACTGATGCAGAAGCAGAAGCTGGTAGCAGGATGTGGAGAACTTTCTTCCACTGGAACGCCATCTTGGTCAGGGTCGTCAGGTAAACAGTGGCACAGTGTCCTGTTTGATGCTCAGTTAAACTAAAATGTTAGTACATGAGACCTATTTAGGTGGAGTGGCAGTTGTGGATGAAAGCAGTCTGACAATTTGGTCTGCTGATATTATGACAAAAACTAGCATGCCTTTAAGCTTTCATCATAGTTTAAAAAGATCAAAAGCATTAGCTTTTGGGTTGTTTTTTTTTAGATCAAATCACTTTCCAATTAGTTATCTTTAGTAAAAGGATGTGCTTTTTGGAATTAAGAAGCTAAAAGCAGAGAAAATTATAAGAGTGTGAACCCTGGCTTACAGTGAACCAACAGGTTCAACATGATTCATCAAAAGGTAGCAAAGACAGTAATCCTGAATATCCTGTCTAACTAGCTCTAACATAACAGGTGATGTTTTGTGCCCTAATTTTTTCTTTTTACTCTGCAATCTGTATGTACATGTCATTAATCCAAGTTGCCTGGAATCAACCTCGGGATGAGTAATTTTGTTAATTCCTTCCTCTAACCATGGGCGTTTTAATAACCACTGAGCCCACGGCAACAACACACTGAACACAGCTGTTAAACAACAAATATTACCATTTTCTTTTTTTTTTTCTTTGTTTTAGGAGGGCGCTGTTGTGTTGACATGATTCTGATGTGGTTTAAGTTGGATGGTGACATGGTGTGCCATGAACCTACTTCATTATGAGTTAGGCGGGCAAGCCTATGATAATTTTGTAGCTGTTTGAAGCAGTTTCTGATCCTGCAAAGACATGCCGAGCAACATTACAGGTGAATAATATTAAAATCTATTAAATTTAAATGTGATAGGATTTCAACATTGTACCTGCTTATCATATGTTTGTCATGGGTACACTATGTGTCTCCTGATCTGTAAGTAGTGGCTACACTTAAAAAACAAAGAAGTAAAAAAAAAAAAGATTTATGTATGACACATTGAACACACATTAAAAAATGAAGATGAATGAGCTTGACTTTGCAGATAAGGAACCTGAAAAAACAAACTAACTAATACAAATTTAAAGAAGCTTCTACTATCAGCTGAACTCTGACCCTGCCTGGGAAATCAAATGGCTCTAAATCTCAGCCCAAGGCTAGATCTGTAGACAGACACGCACAAACAAAGCCACAGCCTGGAAACCAGGTCACACAGAATAAAGTGCACTGACCAAGAAAGAGTTTAATCACTTCTACTTCACTTCTCGCATTATGTACAGTAATGTCAAACAGATGCAACTGCAATTAAGGGGGCAGCCTTACATATCAAGTTTGAACTTTACTTCTATTTTAACTACTGGGCAAAATATACTTGCAATGCAACAGATTTTCCATCCATGGCTCCAAACCTGACTTCAAAATTATATTTATTAAAAGTTTTTGGTAAACTCTGGCTTTTAGATTGTGGTGGTTTTGAGAATGTAAGAGAGTAAAACACAAGTGTGCAAGTCTGAGAGACAGAGACAATTTCTGGAACCCATCATCAGGAGTTTCTTTTGAAGTTTGCACAGAAGTACCTCATTTTCCGTGCTATAAGGCGCACCTGAATATAAGCCGCACCAGGCGATTTTAGGGAAAAAACACAAATGTTTACATATACAAGCCGTGCCCGATCATAAGACACAGTTTGTTTGTTTTTTTACATTTAATTACCATGCAATGGTTAGTGCAGAGAGGATTGTTGAAAATGAGACTGGTCTTTGAATTTGACTGAATTAACATTTCAACACTGTGGCCCGTCCTCTCTGTGTGTGTTCAGCCAATCTTCAAGAAACACTTCAAGTTCGTGCCATCTGCTTTTATCATCTCTGAAAACTTTTTTCGTCTTATTGCATTGAGACAGTTCTTCACACTGGCGTCTCCAACGTCTTACCATTGATTCACTCATGCCAAGGGTACATGAAGTATGGCTTTGACTCTGAACTTCGTCGAATGTTTTAAAAATTTAAGATATTCGAATGAATTTTGGGGATCACTTAATATTCTAACCTGTATGGGAATTATTTTTGCTTGGAAACATTGTTTTCAATTCAGATTTCGAGCAAACGAGCGAGTAGTAGGCATGAAATCGGACGTACTGCTCCACCATTTTGCTGGAGGTTTACATTAGTAAGGTCCCCTAAATGCTTAATCAGTTGTCAAAAACAATTAAAGTATTCATTAACATCGCTACCCTTTTACATTTATATGCCGAAATTGCAGCGGTGTCAATAGTTGACAGTTCCTCAGGAGCCAAGGTCACTGTTCATCTACGATTTTGGGTCTCCCGCTGCATTGGGGGAATGCGATAAATATTCAAATATATTATAATTTTAATATTAATAAACAAACGAACTCCGAATATGAGTTTTGAGCAAAAGTCAAAGCTCTAATGTGAAGCAGCTCCATTTCCTTCTTTAAAAGTCAGATCGACTGCCTTTACCTTAAACGCACCATATGCATTTCTTCGTTTGTTCTCCATAATGGTTTGTGCATGAAAACTTATTTTTTACAAACTGTCTCGCTCTCGTAATGTTTGTCTGTTCCACTTTTGCTTTCATTGTTCAAGCAAACTGCCTCTCGGTCTTTTCCGGAGACCGCCTCTTAAAGGCAAGTATCCTTTAAAGGTGAGGAATGCAACCTGTAAAGTCCATAGTTTGAGGAGGTCCTCTAGTGGCTGTTAGCTGTAAAAATACATAAATAAGCCACACCGTTTTATAGGTCGTAGGGTTAAAAGCACAATTTACAGTTTGTTAATTACGGTAATTCATAAAAATAATGAATAAATCTCAAACTAAGCAAATCCATCGAGATTTTTTCTTTCCATATTTGTAAAACCTACCCTAAATTGAGAGGATTACTGGAATGTATGCTAAAGAAACCCCCACACGCCACCCCCACCCCAAATTTTTAAGGTAAACTTCCACCTGGATAAATCTAGAAAGATGCAGTGGCAAAAGAGAGAGAGTTAAAGAGTGTCTCTACAACATAGGTCTAGTTTCTGGACAAGGTTCCTGAAGTAGAAACACGCCTTGAATGCTGATTTCCCTATACTAGAACTACCAAACAAAAAAGCCTTAAATTAATCTGAAAGCAAGACAAGAGCAGCATCTTTTTTTTTTTTATTGAGTTACCTCAACTACTGTCATTTTTAGAACAATGGGAAGCCTTCTGGTATTCTAATGAGTACTTTGTTTTAATGAGTTTGCATCTCAGGATGTGGAGCAGCTCTTTGAAGAGCTGGCCTAAATCACTGTTCATCCCCTCAATAAGGGGACTTCACCCTCACATGAAAGCCTTTTTTCTAACGCTCATTCAGGAGGGATTATTTCCCCACCAACTCAACCCAAATGATGACTCAGGGCCTGGTATGTGATTAGACGTGACGTCAAATGCAGAACAGAAAAGTAAGGCCTAATCAGTGATTTGTTCTGGTTAAAAAAACTTCACACTTCACAGTCGTGAATAGTTGGTTCCAGATCATCTTTAATGGAGCACAAGCAGTGTTCAACGAGGGTCAATGCAGGGAGAGCTGCTTTAAAGCTGGGCTGAAACAGCTTTTATCCTCCAAATTGATCTGCTAAATACTTCATGCAAAGATTTAGTTTAGGATTAGGAACATTCCTTAATGTAATAGGCAGGTCAGGGGAGGATGGAATCTCATCTTGCTGTTCTGCGGGAATCGGAGCGAGACGCAAAAAATAAAGCTCATCGTGAGAATTAAATTGGAAGAGGTTCCTTTAACTCAACTGCAAACAAATGAGATGCAGATTTCATGCCAAATATTATAACAGCCATAAATTCTTTAACACAAATAAAAGGAATGACCGACAGCTAAGTAAATTGACACACAGTCACTCTTAATCTGTCCGAGCAATAAAACTGGTAGCTTAAAAGATACATATTTAATTAAATGTAAATAGTACTGTGAACTTTTAAACAATACACAACTATAATCTTGGAACAAAATTAATAAATGGTCCTTAAAAGACAAATTTTCTGAAATATTTTCTCTGTAAAGCTGCATGATTTTATGCATCATAACTTCAAAGGCTATCCACTGCTTCAGTGTCATGATACCTTTAAACACAGTAGATTGCAATTTATGTTCACTCACAAGGAGAAATCTACAAATATCCAGCATTTTTTTATTTTGTTTATCTCAAAAACCCATTTAGTTTTTTGCATTAAGGTCCATATAAATTTTTTGGTTAAATATGTTAACCTGATCTGACCAAGGATTATCAAAGGGGAGATCCTTATGGGAAAAAAAGATGCATCATGTGACTATAAGCTTTAATTTAATAAATGATTGTGTCACATTTTTATTAAGATGATTAATTAACATTTCTAATAAAATTATGAGATACCATCTCAGCTTGTAGGTACAACCTAACCCTGACTCTTACAGATAACCTTTTTCCTCTCCATCATTTATAACAAGAGGTACAGTTGCTTTCTTATTCTGCAGCATTGCAACTTATTTACAAGGCAATGTCTGAGATTCCTTTTGCTACAATAGTAATACTCCAAATCTTACTAATCAGATGATGACTTTATTGATCTAATATGTGATTTAATACTAACAAACCCATTACTGATGTAAAATATTTTGATAACAACCTGTATCATACTACCAAGCTTAACTAGCAAATTCTTATTTTATTTACTCTTTTAAAAGGGATAAAGGATGCATAATTTTACATTACAACACTCCTATGGTTTAAAGTATTTTCCCTGAGGGCTGCAGTGCCCCTCCTCCACCTGTTGCGGTGCACTGCCAGTCAGCTGGCACTATTCCCTCTTTAAAAAAAGAGAAAATTCTGCTTTTTTTAAAAGTTACAATACAAATCAAAAACTCAACTACAGTCTTATTAAAACTATTAAAACCAAAGTTAGCAGAATACAAACAGAATATCTGTCAAGGCACCAACAACAGGTTGGCTACATGAGCTGATAGCCTGACTAATTGCAATAAAAATGTCCAAATCATTATGTTTTTGGTCAGAGAATTCAACATGTGTTTTGGACAAATAAATTTCTTCTCCATGTTTTTACTCTGCTGCATATTTGTAAATTGTATTGGGGTTTTTTCTTTCCACAGTTGCAAAATATAGTTTGCTAAAACCTGTTTTTCTAAAATAATTAAGTTATATAAAAGTTCATAGATCTTTGAGCTTTTTGTTGGGCTTTGTTTCTGTTCTCCATGGTTACCCTCATGTGGTAGGATTGTTTGGTCTAATCCAAAAGCTATAAACATTTCATAACGGTTGTTACTCAAACCAGCCACAAAAACAGCTCATAAAACATCATGAAGCAGCAACACACAGCAAATCATTGACGAGGTTACAAGAGACCAAATTTGCCAACAGGATGAAGGCAAATTAAAGTGAAGATGATGAAACATAACGCCATCATTTTGAAGTCCACTTTTACCCTAAATATTCATCAGTGTGAGGAGTGTCTCTGTGTTTTATAGTGTTATCTTTAGTGGCCGTAGCAGTTGCATATCTTGGCATGGACACTCAAAGTGATTTTAGGTTTTCTACTTCCTGGTTAAATTGAGGTTAAATAACTAAAACGAACTTGTCATTAAACTAAAATACTTCTTTATGCACAACCATTTTCTCTGCCATTCAAAAAGTAGGAGGCTGGTTTCACGGGGAGCAGTACTGCAAACAGAACAGGGTGTTCATGAGAGGGAGCTGTAGGACATATGGATTTGATTAGAGGGCAGGGCAGCAATGGAAACTACACAGAAAGGGAGAAGTGCTCAGTCTGCAACCAGGGGGTGAGAATGAGAGCAAACTAAGCTTACCAGTAAATGAAGGCTTGAATGCTACATAAACTTTATGCATAGATGATAACTCACACTCAGAAGGCCAAACAGGGCTTCCTTCTTGTCTCACACAGTGCATGTTTGTCTTAAGCAGCAGAATGGGGGAGGCAGTAACATCACATATGTGCACCATGAATAACACTGGAGTCCATATTATGCTTTGCATATGGTATAAAGCTCACTGTGACTGTGTAATCATGCTCCCTTCTGTCTGATTCATTTTTTAATTTTTTTTTCTATTAAAGTAGGATTTATTTGCTGTCAGAGACAAAAATGAAACTGAAAACCTGTTTAATTTGTGAATTTAAACTCCAATTAATCCTTTTTTCCTTCTCTGCTCTTAGTATTGTGTGATGTAACTTTAGCCAAAATGATTTTTTTCTGATTACTACAGTTAACTCAGAAATTATCCTTGTTTTCGACAAATACTACTTTTAGTAAAAAAACTTTTTTTGTTTCACTGCAGGGCTTTGACAACCTTATTCTCCGTTATTAGCTAATCAAAACCCTTGTATAAAAAGATTAAATGCCTGTCAGTCATTCTGAAGGTTTTTATACTGTTACACACTAAGAAAAGTGAAGATTTCAATTCCAAAACATCTAATAAAGGTTCACTTATGAATTGGACAGTGTTACCTTGATCAGCTCTAATTGATCATCAGCAAGTCAAACACAAAAAAAAATTAATTACTTTTAAAAAAAGTATCAATGCTAAAAATCCTCACCCTTTTTAGGATATATACACTAGAGGGTGACAATTTTTCGGGAAAAACTCTGAAGAGAGGAATGGCTCTTCCGTGAATTAAAGAACGCTCAACATGTTCCCTCAGAAAACCTTGTCATTCTTCGTGGTTTAACTTTAATTTCCATAAAGGTATCTGCAAACTTTTACTGCAGCTTTTTTTGTTTTTAAAACCATATGTTTTATGCTAATGTGACAGAGATGAGTGAACCTGACATTATATATGTAAGCAGAGATGCTTGAGGATTTTTTTACATGTGGCATACACGTTCTTCTCAAAGAATTTGCATATTGTGATAAAGTTCATTATTTTCTGTAATGTACTGATAAACATTAGACTTTCATGTATTTTAGATTCATTACACACAACTGAAGTAGTTCAAGCCTTTTATTGTTTTAATATTGATGATTTTGGCAAAAAAGTAAAGAAAAACCAAAAATTCCTATCTCACAAAATTTGGATATTTCATCCGACCAATAAAAGAAAAGTGTTTTTAACACAAAAAAAAGTCAAGCTTCAAATATTTATGTTCAGTTATGCACTTAATACTCGGTCGGGAATCCTTTTGCAGAAATGACTGCTTAAATGCGGCGTGGCATGGAGGCATTCAGCCGGTGGCACTGCTGAGGTGTTATGGAGGCCCAGGATGCTTCGATAGCATCCTTAAGCTCATCCAGAGTGTTGGGTCTTGAGTCTCTCAACTTTCTCTTCACAATATCCCACAGATTCTCTATGGGGTTCATGTCAGGAGAGCTGGCAGGCCAATTGCACACAGTAATACCATGGTCAGTAAACCATTTACCAGTGGTATTGGCACTGTGAGCAGGTGCCAGGTCGTGCTGAAAAATGAAATCTTCATCTCCATAAAGCTTTTCAGCAGATGGAAGCATGAAGTGCTCCAAAATCTCCTGACAGCTAGCTGCATTGACCATGCCCTTGATAAAACACAGTGGACAAACACCAGCAGCTGACATGGCAGCCCAGACCATCACTGACTGTGGGTACTTGACACTGGACTTCAGGCATTTTGGCATTTCCTTCTCCCCAGTCTTCCTCCAGACTCTGGCATCTTGATTTCCGAATGACATGCAAAATTTGCTTTCATCGGAAAAAATTACTTTGGACCATTAAGCAACAGTCCAGTGCTGCTTCTCTGTAGCCCAGGTCAGGCGCTTCTGCCGCTGTTTCTGGTTCAAAAGTGGCTTGACCTGGGGAATGCGGTACCTGTAGCTCATTTCCTGCACACGCCTGAGCACGGTGGCTCTGGAAGTTTCTACTCCAGACTCAGTCCACTGCTGCCGCAGGTCCCCCAAGGTCTGGAATCTTTTGACATAGGAATTTTTTTTGCCAAAATCATCTATATTAAAACAAGAAAAGGCTTGAACTACTTCAGTTGTGTGTAATGAATCTAGAATATATGAAAGTCTAATGTTTATCAGTACATTACAGAAAATAATCAACTTTATCACAATATGCAAATTTTTTGAGAAGGACCTGTAGAAGACTTCTGAACTTTATAAACTCCATCCATCCATCCTTTTTCTTAACCGCTTAATCCTTAATGGGTCGCGGGGGGGCTGGTGCCTATCTCCAGCTGTCAACGGGCGAGAGGCGGGGTACACCCAGGACAGGTTGCCAGTCCATCACAGGGCAGGACAAACAGGACAAACAACAATGCACACACTCACACCTAAGGACAATTTTGGAGAGATCAATTAACCTGACAGTCATGTTTTTGGACTGTGGGAGGAAGCCGGAGTACCCGGAGGGAACCCACGCATGCACGGGGAGAACATGCAAACTCCATGCAGAAAGACCATGGGCCGGGATACGAACCCACAACCTTCTTGCTGCAAAGCAACAGTGCTAACCCCTGCACCACCGTGCACTGCTTGCCTCTTTATCACACACGGCCTCAACCAATAGTCTGCCAACCACCAGGGGGCAAACGCATGGCTAAAGCTTCATTAAGCAGCCCAAATAAAAACCAAACCTATGCAACTCAGCACTCGTAATGGCAGCACTACGCTTGCTACGTAGCAGGTGAAAAGGAGTATTTGAGCAATGTAGTAGATCCAAATCTCCATTATGGATCTGACTAGTGAGCAGAAAGTTGTCGAAAGTTTACAACCGCCACAGTAAGCAGCCGGTGGATGCTACGCTATCCCACAATGCAGCGGACGCCCCGAAATCATAGAAGAAGAAGGACCTAGCTAAAATTGGCTACAGAGGAACTGTCAACCATTGACTCTGCCGCAGTTTCGGTGGATAAATGTATGTTAAGCAATGTTACTGATTACTGTGATTGTTGTTTGACTGATTAAACATTTAAGTTGTTAAGTCATACCAGACAAAATAACGGCTAGAGGATGGCGGGACCACAGGCGAAACGTAACGTAAACATCTGGGTCAACAGAACAGTCAATACGGGTCAAAGGACATGCAAAATCGTTGAGCAGTACGTCTGAGTTCATGCCTATTTCGGATTGTTTGCTATGCAGTATTTACTACATTAACGGGCGAGTAATAGTTGCTACGTAGCATATAGTAAATACTAAGGATTTGGATGCAGGGAATGTCACAGGCCTTTTCTGTATAGGCTGTAATTGTTTCCGTTAAATTGCACTTTGAGATTGGACTCTACAATAACATATTTAGCTTGTACTTTTAAATATATATATATATATATATAGTATTGGAGTTTGTTTTTGTTAGTTTTTTGTTTTCATTATTAATCATCCATTCAAATCTAAAGTTTTATTTTTCACAAAAAAATAACATTGTATGTTTATAATTGGTGCAATAAAAATAGATATTTGACAGGACTGGATGAATAATGATTAATAATTGTGATTACAATATTGATCAAAATAATCGTGATTATTATTTTGGTCATAATCGTGCAGCCCTATTTAAAAGTGACCCATTGTGAATGCTAACTCAGCCCGATTGCAAAAACTGTCACAAGGCTGGAAAACAAAGGCTAAAAAATGAGCCAAAAATCACAGTGTGGGCTACACACTGGGCAGCACTGTTGGCTTGCAGCAAGAAGGTCCTGGGTTCTAATCCCAGCCTGTAATCTTTCTGTATGGAGTTTGTTTGTTCTTCCTGTGTATGTGTGGGTTCCCTCCAGCTACTCCAGCTTCCTCCCACAGTCCAATAACATGACTGTTAGGTTAATTAGTCTCTCTACATCAGAGATGTCAAACTCATTTCTATTTTGGGCCACATTAATATAATGAATGTCCTTAAAAGGCCGGTTGTGGCAGAAAGTATTAATGAAATTGTCTTTGTCAAACCACAGAAATATTAATAAATATATGTTTCAACAAATATTTCTTAATATTCTATGATACTGAACAACTTTTTTTGAAACATTTTTGTGTAATTTAGGACAATTCAAATAAATACTGATTTAAGTATTTAAGTGTGCATGGATAGAACTTAAAAGTACAATTTATATGGTTCTCTAGAGTTTAGAGGGCCACATAAATAGCTATGACGGGCCGGATTTGGCCCGTGGGCCTTGAGTTTGACGTGTGTGCTCTACATTGTTCTTGGGTATGAGTGTGTGCATGGCGGTTTGTGCATTTGATATTTTTCTTTTTTAATAAATCAGAAAAAAATTCTACATTTCAGTTTTTTTTTCTGTCAAGATGGGGTGCCAAGTGTACATTAAAAAGAAATCTCAAGGAGATTTCAATCGAACGCAACTGGACTTGGTAATTTGTTGCGTTCCAGTTGCGTTCGATTGAAATTTCCTTGAGATAACCATGACCTGGATGAATGAGAATATTCACAGGCTTATTAAAAAGAAATGAAATTAACTTTTTTTATAATAGCAAATGGCTTCAATGAAACACAGAGTCAAACATTTTAAAGGGGTCTAGCTTGTTTCGCAAGTTTCGTATAGAGGCTGTAAGATGCATTTAAAGACAGCTCAGAAAAATGGGTTACTACATATCAACAGATTAAATGGCTTTGACAGCTGAAAAAAGTGTGGGTGACAGAGGATCCTGGCACAGAAATTGTGGGGGATCTGTCTCACATGTACCCCAGGCCTTGTCCAGCACAAACAGTGAGAGGGGCTAACAGTACTTTGGACAAGGTTTTTAGGTAGCATTTAAACTTCTAGTTAACAAACCAAATGTTAAGCTTATTTGAATTTGACAACCGATATTGAGATTTCCAATTTTTCATGATGAAAACGTTTGTATAGTATTTTAACATACATATATTGGAGGCGACGGCCGCGGAGAAAACCTTCATAAATCTGACCATGTGGAGAGTGGTGGCTATGCTGGGGGAGAAATAGTCGTTGGAGTGAGAGCCAGCATGTGGCAGAAGCTCTAGAAGGTCTCGGTGAGTGTTTTAAGTGCTAGCTAGCATTAGCTCCCTGACGTCATTTGCAACCTCTGATTTGTAGGCGTTATATTTGAAAACTTTTACAATCAAATAAATCCAAAATCACCACAGTATGTGGTTGAGGCCGTAAGAGGTGTGTCAGAGTCTCCGCGGAGCTTTGTGTGCCCTGGATGTCAGTTTTTGAAAGTTTTTATGCCTTTCAAGCTTGAAACTGCCAAAAGCCAGCAACGAAAATGTTCAGCTAACTGAGATAAATGTATAGGGATGAAACTAATCGCTTTGTCAGTGTTGTTTGACACTGACAAGTTTAGTTATCATTTTAACTGAGGTACATCATATATGCAATTCAGGACGTAAGACAAAGCGGACCAGAAAATAACTTTTATCTCTCCATTGAGTTCCATTCATTATTTTTTTCTGCCAGGGGACGTATGGGCTGACAGGAAGGGGAGGAGACTCCAGCGCCCTATGTTGCTGGATTGTGGCAATTTTGGCCTCTGATTGGGCTAATCCTCCCATGTTTCCAGCTCTTAGCGACGCCCCTGGTCTAAGCACTACATTTCTTTATTTTCACTTAAAAAGCGATTCGTCTCTTTGCTTTTAACACAGGAAAAAAAAAACACATAAACGATTAAAAGATCCTAGCTCCCCCAAGTACTCCAAGTAGTAAACACTGACATCATCTGTCGAAGTATAAAAGTGACGCGGACGTGTTCTGTACAAACACCACCTGCCGTCAGGATGAGTAAGATACTTGTCCCCAGCTCCACACTATATGAAAACACCTAAATCGTGGCAAAATTGAACTGTACATAATTCGGCAGGGATATTAACATAACCGTAGCTCTTAGCACGTGGTTTTATGTTATCCTGTTCAGACAGGGAACCTCCAAAAAATTCCACAAATTACTTAAACTGTCATCCTCCTCTTCATGACACTTTCTCTTTCGGGCATTCTAAAGCTCCGTCAAAACTAAGGCGCGTTGCTTCTAAATGTATCTTCAAAGTACAAAGAAACGTTGTTGAAAGCGAAAACTTCACTTTGCTGCAGGGTCTGAGAGGACTTTACTACCAACAACCTTTCAAATCGACCACTCACAGAACCAAACGATTCGTGCAAAGAAAGTTATTAAAAGTTGCCTGGGGTGACACTTCACAAACTTACCCAACAGTCCTTTGTCAATCCCCTCAGCATCAACCAAATCGCTGCTTCGATGTCTTTGACTGGGACTCTGCTTCACAACTCTGGCAGACAGTTGACGCTGCAGCTCGTGCTGCTGTAGTGGGACACCCAAACCGCGCTGTCCCCTATGATGCATTCAAGTGCTCTACGGAATATTGGAAATCACAGAACCTTCTTCAAAACCATATCAAGGCACTGACTGGTACACCCACAAACACACAAAAAAAGGTTGTCTGGAAGCGTTCGGGTTACCAGGAAGATTTATTCAGTTGGTGTAAAGGTGAGGCGATGGATCTATGCAAGGAACAAGTCTAGGGCATAAATGGCTGCCTGGGGCCCACTGCTGGCCTATTGGGCCCCCAGAACCCTTGATATTTTACATGATATGTTAAAAAGCATTAAAGTTATTAAAAATCCGATCAATACTCATACTGAGAAAAGAAAATTCATTGTAATACAATCATATAAACATTCAAATCACTTTATTTATTTTTTTCTGTTTAAGGAGGATTGCATCGAGTCATTGACCTGAGGTTATTGCTAATGCATTAACAGAATTTCACTCAACATAATCTGAACTACTCCTTTAAGGAACTGCGTTCTCTCTAGTTAATATAATAAATTAATTAATTAATATGAAGTTCTAGTAAGAGCAAGACTGTTTTAGTAGACGTGAGGTCTACAATGGTTATGGATTTAAAGCAAATGAGATGAAGGGGTTGAGCTAGTAACCATTTATAGCCTACTTTAAAAAATAATAATAATATAAGCACCTTAAAACTTATTTCTAAATAAATTTTAAAAGGCTCTTATATGCCGAGTCATTTTATATCATTTTTAAAGTTACGTTAACTAGTTGTGCTCCTATTACTTTTAGGAGGAGCTGAAATATTTCCCACAGCACCTAAAAGCAGCTCTGACTTGGCCCTGTCAAGGAGAATGAACCAGCCGACAGAAGGACAATAACCGAGGCTCTATTGAAACCCGCCGTGTGTGAAAGTGTGTGTCAATTCATTGGAATGTCTGGCAATAATTCTCACCGCATCCAGTCGTTCACTTTATATTTTTTATGCCCCTATACATTGTTCCCTCTGTCATCGATGAATATTTACTGCAGAGCTCATTTGCAGGGTATGCAAATAAAAGCTTAAGGACCAACCACAGCTGCCCTGTGGCATCCACCATTAAGCAGCATTGGATGTAACTCATTCCACCTTCAGTTTGGTCATATTTCTTCTCCCCTGACAAATGAACCTGAAATCTGCCCTGCACTGTATTAATTTGCTTTAAAAAAAAAAATGGAAATAGCCTGTGAAAATATGCACCGAATACCATTATTGCTCCTTTTCTACAATGTCTTTTATTTTATTTCAGCTTTGGAAAATGGGGGACTGTTTTTTCCAAATTGCTCTAGCTCCGCTGATGGGAAGTCTGATGCCATCCGACAAGAATGTGAAACCCTTCCATTCCCCCCACCCCAAACACACACAGAAAAGCACACCCCCAACTCTCCTCCACCCAGGCGCATGCAAACCTTTGGGAATCCCCTCTTCCTGATTAAAAAGGAAGGAGGGGAGGGGTTTTTGGCACTATCTAGGATTGTTTTTTATATAAATACCTGTTTTTTTAAATTTATTTTCTCAGCCTACTACAACATGCTTACAGTTACATAGCCTACAGATACAACCCAGCTATTTTTCCACATCTCTTCCTTTTCAAGTGACAGTTTATATGATGCTGCATGTTCCTAAAACCAGATAAGGTGCAACTAAATTTCTGGATATTTTTTTATATGGGACTCCATAGAGTATAATAAAATAATATGGACCGCAAACTTCACTCAGAGATGTTGCGAAAGATGAATTAGTATGTAGCTTGGCAGATGATTGATGTAAAAGGTTTGCAGACAGAGAGTAAAAGATACTTTGATTGTAATCGTGGGGTTTGATGTCTCTCAGAAAATGCAAGATAACCAAAAAAATCGACTAGAATCAGATATCTCCTGTTTTGGCAGGTGGGCATTAAAAGACAAATGCAAGCTTATTTCAAAGGAAAACCAGATTGTATGTGTTCGGGTAGTGTCAAAGCAGAAAAAAAAATTCTAATAACATTTCAGTGGCTATTTAAAATTTAATATAAAATCTTATTCAAAAATATGTTTACTTTGCTATTGTAATTGTAAAATATATATTTTGTTGACTATATTCAATTTAAATAATCAAATAAGATTATTGTGATAACACAGAAATCTATGCTGACACTGAAAGAGGAGCTTGTTTGGAAATGTTCCAGGCATAAACTAAGCTTTTTTTTAGGGTTACTGCTTTATCAGAACTTTTCATTGGAACTAAAGTATCTAGGCATTCCTAAACAGGAATAATTGAAATAACAAAGCTCAAAGAGCCTGAGAATTTAGGCTATAAGAATTGACCGACCACTGCTTCTAGGAAGTTATTATTAATCATTAAATTAAATATAGTCTACTTTGGAAGCAATTTGCAGTTAATTAGACAATAGTAGCAACTATTTGTAACATCTGTTTGAATTGTGACCCTAATGGTTACCAACTGGAACAAGTATTTTCTTTTATCGTTCCTGCCCCCTGCTGTTTAAAAATCCTCATTACATATGCATAAAGATAATACTGTGGCTGTTCTGTTAAAACTTACTGCTACTATTTTTATTATGGGTGAAGAAATCTAGTATGTAAGTTGATGTAAACAGTAATTATGACTTTTTGTTATTCAAAAGGCTTTTCATTTAACAAAGCTGGACTTTGGATAAACTGGTCAAGAGGTAGTTTTCCACAACTATAGTCCATCTGTAGACTCTCAAGAATGAAAATATATTGAACATGATTCTTGAGTTGATGTAAAAAAAAAAACTGATAACCTGCATATAGAAATAGTAGTATGCTGTTTTGACATTAATCATCCTATTTATTGGCATATTTTCTGACTGTGAACTATATTGCTTTCCCTTCAACTCCACTTCCAGTCATGAGAAAAAAATAGAAAACATTACAATAGCCTGTGCTTTTATTTAGATGCTTAAACACATTTTTTTTATTTATATCAAATTAAACAACACTGAGATTTTAAACCAACATAATTGAACTAAAGACCCTTTTTAATATCCAGTTTTGTCATGGTCTGTACACACCGCTCAGAGTTCAAGTGTGTTCCACAGGTTTCAACAATGTCTGCAGCATTTACTATAGTGAAGCACAATTTTTTTAAGTTTATCCTAGTTAAACAATTGTGAAAAAAAATGGCACTTTCATAAAGACTTCACCCAGGACTTTACCAGGATGAGAAAACATCACCCAGGATTTTATTTACTCTGCAGATCAATAAGTTTTGTTCAAACTGAACTGAGAACTGAAAAATCGCCTTTTTGAGCAACTTAGCAATGAATTTCCCCTCATGGGATCAATAAACTATTTTTGATTTGATTTTTCGCTTCATTTTGTCCTTGAGTTTGGTCAGGTGCTAGATCCTCAGCTCAAATATCTACCACATCTAGTTAATCCCAATCTTTCTTTTTCCAAGAATCATTCAAAAGGCAAAGTCGTTGACATGGCATTTATTTACTTACATCTGTTTCAAAATAAAGGCTTGCAACACCAGCATTTTGACAATTATACATTTGTCCTTAGTTGTTTATTAACGTGTCCAGTATTTTATTTTCTTTGGTAATTAGCAAATGCAAATAGTAAAGGATTTTCCATAACACATTTATAGTCATTGCTAATCATTCGTCCAAGCATTCGCCGACACACACACACACACACACACACACACACACACACCCCACAAAGATAGTAATACCAGGTCCACACACCCACACACACACACACAGTCATACACTAATATAACCCTAACCGTATGGGGGATTTTTTCTGCCAATTATCAAGAGAATAAAATTACAATTTGCGAGAGGATTATTCTCTCTTCTCCTTCAAAGCCTGTAATGCTTGCACTCAAAACTTCTGCTCTCTTCCAAAAAATCTTTCTTCTCTCTCAAAACCGGTAATGCTTGCTCTAAAAACTTCTGCTCTCAATCCATTTTGTTAACCGCTTAATCCTTAATGGGTCGCGGGGGGGCTGGTGCCTATCTCCAGCTGTCAACGGGCGAGAGGTGGGGTACACCCAATTTTCAAGTTTATAAAATTCTAATAGTTAAATGTTATTAATTTCAAATACAAATCAGGTATGTTTTAAGTTTAACAGGTATTCTTAAAGAATGATAATTAAAATTCTGCTTATATTTTTTTTCATAGCTGTTTTTTTTCCCGATTATATTCTTTATTCTTTGCACTGGCTTTTACCACTCAGTCCAGTGGAAATGTTGTGTAAAATGAGAGACTATTTTAAAATGTTTATTTTTTATATGGTCATAGTATGCCATGTTTTCAAATGCATATAATTATTTAATCTAGTTAACATAGTAAAAGATGGCACCCAACATTGGCTGGAATACGTAAATATAAACACAGTATCGTTCCAGTAAAAATGAATCTTTAATTATGTACGTATTTAGTTAAATATAATTTTTAAAAGAAATGGTGTACATTCATTCTGCACACCTCTAAACGCCCTGTGGAGGTATTACCTTTTTGAATAGATAGCTTTTAAGAAAAATGTTCCATGTTCAACCTTTAATGGTCTAGGGCCTTCTTATCTTTCAGAAATGCTTTTAAAGTACGAACCTTCGTGGTATCTGTGCTCCTATGGCAGCAGTCTACTTATCATCCCTAAAGTCAGGACACACACTCATGGTGTCCTTCCAGTATTATGTCCCTCACCTCTGGAACAGGCTGCCAGAGTACCTCAGGGCCGCAGAAATTGTTCATGTTTTTGAAAGACAGGCTCAAGATTTACCTTTTAGCCTAGGTTTAACTGATTATTTATTGCCTGTTTATTTGCTTTTGATGTTTTAATTTGCTTCTATTGGTGCTTTACTACTTGGTCCTATATTTATCCCGTTAATTTTATGTATATTTATTTATTTTTATCTTCCTTTATCTGTTTTATTTATTTACTTTGTGTTTAACATGTTTTCCTGTTATTTTACACAAATAAATAGACACACCATTCCAGTGTTTCCTTTGTGGGAATCCTCTGCCTCGGAGCGGTGGAACATGAACAGATAACTAAACACCTTACTATGTTAAATGAGAGTTGCTGGCGAAACAATTTATAACAATATAGCAAACAGAAACACGGAAACCATTCCTCCATCTTCGATCTTATTTTCTGCTGCTGTGGGCGCCTTTTGGTGTTGATTAGTGATACTAATTACTGTCTAATCGTGATATGCAGTGTCTAAGCAAATTCCTTAAAGGGCCAGTTTTGTATGGGGACATGACGGCATAGAGGGGCAGGCCAATAGATTTACCCGGATAGATGAAAGTGCGGTAAAATTACTCTGAACTTCTGATAGTCTAAACACAGCTACTGTTCCAAATAACTTACTGTATTTAACACTTGGGCCAGCAGAAGGACAGCTGATACTGGGCACCATTCATGCAAAAACAACCACTACCAGTTCTATGATATAATGCTCTATACATGACATGAAAAAAAAACTTTTTAAAAATTAAGACTCCAGACAGTAATATTTTGCAATTCAAAGTTTATTAAAAAAATAGAAACTAAAAGTAATAAACTACTAGTAAGAAATACATATATATATCAAAGAATGTATATATGTACATTAAGAATTATTAAAGAGTTTAAAACCTTAATATAAAATACCCCAACAACTGCATAACTGGTTTTATATATGTCCAGTGCTTTTAAAAGTTTTTAAAAATCAAACTGTGCTGCATTTATTAAAAGGTATACCTCAGTTGTGATATAGACAGCATTAAATTAAACTGATTAACAAAATATTTTTCAATATAACGGTTTGTCATTACAGCATTATAGAAACCCGCAGCAAATGAAACAGCTATCAAATAAGATTAACTATTGCGTCACTCTAATCTAGGGCTTTCTACCTGCATAGAGCGAAGTGCATTGCCTGTTAAACATACCACATTCAAGAAACTTATTTCATAAATATTTTCTAGTTTTTCTTCTTTGAGAAGGCACATGGGAAAGATCACAAATCAACAAGGTCCTGTGTTTTTATTAAAGCTGAATATTCAAGTCCTATTTTAAGGACTAGTGATATTGAGTATTGTACAAATGTGCAAACACATTTCCCATCATGTCTAACATGGATAAAGTTTGTAAAAAAAACAAACAGGTTTTGGGTTTTTAAGACAAACTAAAAGAGAAAGTCCTACCTTTTTTTGATTCACTGATTAGTTTCCTTTTCAGACGTATTACGTCATTAGAGGCAAAGATGTACATAAACATTGTTTAATACCATATTGCAGTACTTGGTAAAGCTATGTTTATGCGATGAAGTGCCATGTTTAGGATAAGTACGCTGACGAAAGAAATCAGTATGGCCTTTAGAGGGATTAACATCTGGCTGTAAATTATATTTTGCAGATAGATTAAAAGGTTATTTAGTCTTATGGAACCGCTAGCAAAGATATCAAAAGCCTAAAAATAAATACAGTTTTTATTGTTATACAAAATAATCTGTGCAGAAGTAGTTGATTATATTTTTTGGGTAATAAAATCCAACATTAAAAAAAAAAGCTACTTGTCCAATTTAATACATCAGTAACAAACCTTATAAAACAAATTTAAATGAGGACTTTTTGTGTGGGATATACACAGAATATAACATAGCGGGCAATATTTCGGAGCCACTCTTCAAAATACGAAAGATAAGTGAATATCTCATTCAAATAAAGTGGATTCATCTCTTTAAGGTATATATATATATATTTCTATTTTTTTATTTTTTATACAAACATTTTGAGTAAATCTACTCAAACAAAAGGTCTGTTCTTTAATATTAAATTATTTTACAGCAATAAACATGTATTTATTTTAAGGCATTTTACACATTTTAAATAGAGGTGTCAACAGATGCCAATGTCACTGTCTTTTACGATTATGCTTACATGCATTAGTATTTTCTTTCTATTCAAGGCACTTTATGAACAGTAGACTAATGAAAAAAATAACTGGGTAGCATTTAGGTTTAGTTATAATCTGTGCATTAAAAAAGGAGAGATTTCAAACCCCTGAGGGAACCGAACACTGTTTTCAGAATATAAATTTGAACTACTGCTGCGATTTTATTTTAAATAAAACATCTTATAGGCCAGAATGGGCTTGACTGAAATATTTATTCAGTACTGCCTTGTGCAAATCACTATAAAACAAATAAATAGTAGTATTTTTCGAAGTAATGTGATTTAACGAAAACTGGCCCTAGTCTCTCTTTGGCCTTTGTATAAATTGAAGGAAAATTGACATCTTTTACAACAGTTTAAACAACTTATACCAGACTTTTAAAACGTCTCTGTTCATTCAGTAAGCTACTTAAAGCTAGCATCATTGGCTGCAGTGAGTAGGATATTGCATTAAAAACTTTTCATCTTCTCATTCCCTGCAGATGTGAGTAAACATTATGTAAATTATTGTACACAGTACACTACACAGGTTGACTCTTGGGAATCAACATGCATGAATAATATACAAACGTTGCTGTAATTTATCACAATCTCCAAATGATACATAACCCTTTGTTAATGTGCTCTGCTTCTTCTCCAGTGTTTGCATTTAAACAGGTCAGAGTAAACAAAGAAATTAAATAAAAATACATGAAAGTAAAAAAAAAAGGAAAATAACTGAGTAGTGGTCAGAGGTTTGGATACATTCATGAGCATAATTGCCAATCATTTTGAGCTTTTAATGATTTGAACTATTACTTTTCCAGGCATTTTTGTACAACATTAGCCTTTTTTAAAAGAAGATTTGGGCAAAAAATGTTTTAAGGTAAATCTGTATAGTTCCATGGCTTTTAAACGTAGTCTATACATTTTTATTATCCAAGATCTGGGTAATTCCAGAAACTGAATGTTAGCCAGCTTTATTTATTCAAATATATGTTCCAGTGTGATTTGAGCCTTGCCAAACTCTAAACCTCTAATGAAAAAAAAAAAATATATTTGAAGAACATAACAGCTAAAACCTAGTTTATACTTCTCCATCTACGCTCAAACGGATGAACACCACAACGGCTCTACCTCACCTACACAACGACGGATGGAGTAGAGCCCAACTTTCTAAACACCAGTCTCCATTAACGGGGCAGGCATCATTTGTCAGCTCAACAACAGCCAGAAATCATTTCTCCAGAACGGTATAGTCGATGTAATCATTAGTCATTACAGCATTTGCACACTAAATGACACTATACTGAAAGGACAGTTTAGGTAATATGGTCTTTTGGTGATTTTGAACACAAGGAGGTGTAGATAAATAATAGAATAATAATGGGTGTAGATAAATAATAACAATCATACCTAAAATATTACATCAACTGTCAAGCATGGTGATGGCAGCATCATGCTGTGAGGTTGTTCCGCTTCTAGAGATACCAATGCATTGCACAAACTTGGTGCAATAATAAAGACGCAATCAACATCACATAAATTCAAAAGCTAACTTGTTGATATATGTTGAAAGTGCTCAATGTTACCAAACAAAAACTAGCAAACTAACATAATTATAAAAATATATTGACCAAGTCGGTGACAGAAAACCAAAGAAATTTAAAAGAACCATATGCATTCTGATAACAAGGGAGGTGAAATGTAAGGTCTAAATATTGCCAGTAGCTAGTAATTAAAATATGGTGGGGTTTCTCTGCAAATTCTAAATATTTGGAGGATTATGTATGAACTTGAGTTTGTGTTGAAAATACTTAGTATCTGCAAATGAGAGAAAGGTAAAAAAAAATAAAATAAATAAGTGAGGCAGCAAATTGTTGTTTGGAAACCCCTGAAGTGGCTTCTTGTATGTTCATTCAGTGATGAAAAAAAAGTTTCAAACCAACCATTACAAGCTCAAAGTTAACATGTAATTGGTTCTCATTGTGAATGTAACCAAACTCTTTATCAGCACCACTATATGTATTCCATCTCTTAGCTCTTGCGAGAGCTGTTATACCACTTCCTAAGTGCAACTCCGCTGGTGCTCAAAACAACACACAGCGCCCCCCCCAGGCTCCACCAGGTTGGCGCACGGTTAAAAAAAACAAACTGGAAGAAAAAGGCCAGCACCACGTCCACTGTCCGCATCAAGGACACAGGTCCAGCTTTTTCCATCTGCAGTGCTTTTGTGAGGAAGATCTGGCCGCTCATGCCCAGAACAGCAATCAGCATCAATATCCAACGATCTCTGCCACAGAATGGGAGTTTCCACTCACCAAGGATGGATACAGCGATAATGCACTCAATGAGGCCGATGACGGCATAGTACCACACAGAAAGGTAGTAATGGACGCTCTTCCCCATCTTTCGCAGAACAACAAAAGTGAAAGCGGCTCCAATTGCACCTGAAAAAAAAAGGTTGACAGTAAGACTGAGAGAAAAGATCCTCTAATTGACCTTTCACCGAGCCCCCTGTTGCTGAATGAAGCGCAGCGCAGCGGTGCCAGGCTTTCTGACAGTCACACTGCAGCTGCAGAGAGATAACAGGTGTCTGTGATGATGACTTCACGCTTGTAATGATTTGTAGATCTACTGGAACTATGCGCTGCCTTTGATACAGTAGACCACACTATTCTTTTAACCCGTTTAAAACAGATCGGCCTCTTTGGTGCTGTTCATAATTGGTTCACATCATATCTCACAGGCAGGACTTTTATGGTAAGTTTAGATACCTGTTCTTCTAAGATACAAAAGATCACATGCGGTGTGCTCCAGGGTTCAGTTTTAGGCCCAGTGTTTTTTAACCTGTATATGCTCCCTCTTGTCAGTGTCATCTGAAGACATGGAGATAACTTTCACAGTTATGTTGATGATACACAGTTGTACATCTCCATGTCTCCTCATGACATACGGCCAAATGGAAGCACTTTTTAACTGCATTTTAGACATCAAATCCTGAATGGCAGAAAACTTTCTCCGGCTCAACCAGGACAAAACAGAAGTTTTAGTCATTAGTCCTAAGGCTCAGAGGAGAAACTTTTACAGAAACTGCAATCATTGTCTTTTTATCCTTATTCACAAGTGAAGAAACTGGGTGCGATTTGACTCTAAGCTGACTTTTATCCCACATATTAAGAACATTACTAAAATAGATTCTTATCACCTAAAGAAAACACTGCCAGAGTCCGCCCAATTTGGTCTCTGGCCAATACGGAGATGCTACTGTACTGCATGCTTTTATCACCAGTAGAATAGATTACTGTAATGCACGGCTTTCTGGTCTTCCCAAAAAGACTACCTAAAGTTTACAGCTTTTACAAAATTCAGCAGCATGTGTCCTGATGAAGTCCAGGAGGCGGGAGCACATTACTCCGGTCTTAGAATCACTACATTGGCTTCCCGTATGTTTTAGGATCAATTGTAAGTGTCTTAATGGTCTTGGGCCTTATCTTTGAGAAATTCTTTTACCATATGAACCTTCGCGGTCTCTGCGCTCCTCTGGCAGCTGTCCCCTTATCATCCCCAAAGTTTGGACACGTACTTATGGTGAGGCCGGAGGACCTCCGGGCTGCAGAGAACTTTCATATTTTTAAGAACAGGTTCAAGACTCATATTTTTAACATAGCTTTTAACTGATCTTTTAAACATTTTTATTTAATAACCCTGTATGTTTTATTTCATTTATTTTTTTGTTTAGCTTTTACCTGACTATTATCTATTAGTTATTGTTTTAATATTTTAACTTCTTATTTTAATTATCCGTCCAGTGGTTCTTTGATAAGCTTTGTAGTTTGAAAAGCGCTTTATAAATAATGTTTGATTTGATTTGACACCGCTGCAAATAAATGCAAATGATGATGATTTGGTGAGGGGGCAGATAGTCTGAGTGCTCTTGCTTTCTGCATGCCCAAAGAAAATTAGTTGTGAACTTAGTTTTAAGTTGGATATTAGGCAGACATTCATTTCATTAAAGTGGGTTAGGGGATATCTAGTGCCCGATTTACAAATGCCGTGGGCGCAGCGCTTCACCATCTGGCTTAGAGTCAACGTTTTCCGGACCTGCTCTCATAGTAATAGTTGCTATTCAATGTGTGATTGGACAATGGTCGTTTAGGGGGCTGGGCCGGCGAAAGGTCAATTCTGTAAATAACTTCACATTAACAATAATATTTTCATAAAATACACCTGCATAACAGTCAATGAAACTTTTGAGGAAAGAGAATATATATATATATAACCCCAGCCAAATAACAAAAAGGATTTGTAATACAGAAATATTTTGTTATGATTATCATTGGAAAAACTGTTTACTCACTACTTGTCAGAATAGAAGCAATGACATACTTCCCAAGCAGGGGGAGGAATAAAAAGACAATGGTAAACAAGGCGGATGTCTCCAGAGACCACTATCAAAGCATATTAACTGAAAGTTGAGCTAAAGGAAAAAGGTATGATAGAAAAAAGTGCACGTTTAAGGCTTGGACTGCAGTTGGATCCACCACACACAGAGATTTCTGGGATATAGGCTAAAACTATAGCATTCCTTGTGTTAAAGACTTCTGAATCATAGACAATGTATTGATATGGAAATAATTGAGTTAGATGAATCATCTCTCTTGTAACTGGGTTAGTGACAGTATGTTGCTGTTATGCTGAAAAAGTAAGTTAGAACTTGGTGATGTGTCCACATATTTGACTGATAGACCCCCGGGTGAGAAACACTGTTCTAACCCATATAGATCATATAGAAATTATAATGTATTGTTAAGAGGAAGATGAATTACATTGGATCCAACAATGCGGGTGACCTGAAGGCTGCTATCAAAGCAACCAGGATTTTGTTGCCAACTCACCAGACACAGGCTGATTACCGCCATGCCAGTCTGCATGGATTCAGTAATTCTATAAGGTAAAAAGGAGTCTAAGTATTGAATGCATACACTGTACAGTACATGGGCATACTTTTTATTAAGGTAACATTTCTGTACAAAACTTGTCATATAATATTCTCACTTTCAGAAACAGAATTTTATATCAAAATTTAAAAAAAAGAAAGAAAAAAAATATCTGAGTATTGGGGGCTGCAGACCTTTTCTGGCCGGACTCTCTACCCTTGCAATGATGTCTCTGTTCAACGACAGTTTACTTACTTCAGCTTGTAAACACACATCCACCCAAGGAGCAATGGCCGACAGAGATTGAGTTTTAATTTAGATGGAAAGCCTTTTCGTAGAAGTTGAGCTCAATGAATACTCCAAAAACACATGTAAACAAAACAAAGCAGTCTGTTATGCTTTTCTCTACACCTCTGGGTATTCAAAATCGACAAAAGACCATATCAGACAAACTGTCCTTTAACATAAAGCATCTAGTGCCCAAAAGCTGCTTTGACTACTAATTACATCGACTATAGAGCAATGCTCTGCTGAAATGAGCTGGGGCGGATCCATCAGTCAGATGACACTGCACTGTCCTTCAGACACAGCTCTAATTTATTTATTTATTTATTTCTCTTTTACCATTTATTTGGTTTTGAAAACATAAACTCCTTGGCGGAGGTAATAAAAGGAATCAGGGATTCTGCACAGTGGGAGCCACTTGTGAGCTCGCTGACACAGGAGAGGAGTAGAGGTTAGCACCACCGGTCGGTGGGTTGAAAAGCTCTTCATGCTGGATCAAACACAATATATAATCAGTTGTTCCTGTAAATTCTTGAAAATTTCATTGAGATCCATCTATAACTTTTTTTGTTATCTTGCTAACAGACAAACAAAACAAAAAACACAAAAACATCCTGGCGGAGGTCAATTACCCAACAATAAATGAGGCAACACTGCAGTATCCACAGGGCTGTCAGTGCTACAAAAGGCAACATTTCCATTTCCAGAAACCCACCCAAAATCAGATGAACTAACAGTGCTGAGGCTCCCATTGAGACTAACATGAGCCCAGAAGCCTATTTTAGTAAACATAATGGCTCTTTGTCACTACAATACTCCACTTGTGTTTTTTGGTTTGAATGCAGATTTGCTCTCTAAAGGGAATAGGGAAGGAATGAAACTGAAAACTGATCCCGGACTTAATTGCTCTAGAGTTATTTGAGATACAACGTAACACATTTGTGTGACTCAAAAAGAAAATTAATCAGGACCTGAGAGGCAGAAGAAAGCTTCTAATGAGATGATTCACTGGAACATTATTCAAAGTTTTGGAAGTGGAATACCGGTCTGTAATTTCTGTACAGGGGGATTAGACACCAAAAGTCTATTTTTTTCCCCATGCTACTGCTTGTGCTGGTGTTTAGAAGTGTAACTGAAAGAAAGTATTTGATCATCTAAAAGAGGACAAAAATGACTAGAGACAATAAATGTGAATAATAGGTAGAAGTAATGATGCCCCTGACCAGAAGTGTGAGCAGAAATCCAACATTTATATATTTTAAACATCTAAACAAAGGGGCAAAACAAAGTGTTAATTTTGTCACCTCCAAAGGCAGCAATTGTTCCCTTGACATGGTTAGTGTAGTTGCCTTCGATGCCGCTGAGATGCTTGCCAAAGAGGAACGGTGGGCGAGCGATGAGGATGACTCCAGTGAGGGTAAACACAGTGAACACACAGTCCCAGATTGTACATTTCTCTTTGAGGAAGATCCAAGCCAGCAGTGAGGTGAACACTGGATTGCTGATGAGATCAGTTGCACGTATTTTATGGTTAATTAAGAAAGACAACAGCAGAACTTTGGTTTTTAAACAAAACTTTATGTATACTTTATTAAATCTAATGCTGTAAGGGTTTTACTATCAATCACCTGAACATTATGACAGTGGCGTCTGCCAGCGGCATCTGCTGAACTGCATAGTAGAGCAGGATCATTGCATTGGAGCCGAGGAAACCCCGAAGCACCAAATAAATACGCTGATCTCTGGGACCGAGGAAACCTATCCTGGAGGAGCAGATGCATGAGAATGATGGATGAATGCATGACTGAAAGCCTGGCTGAATAGATTTAGTGATACAAGAAAAAAAACACCTGGAAAAGATGGATAGAGACAAGAGTTGTGAGAAGAACTGAGAATGTAAGGTACGCCCAGATTGAAAGCGATATATAGATGTAGAAATGAGAATGAAAGAAGTTGGTTGAAGATAATTATGAATTAAAACCCAATATAGGGAATGAAGTGATGGGCTAGTGTTAAAAGATAAATGAGAGTTGAAGATTTTTAATTGAAGTCGTTCATTTTTATGTTTTTGAAAAGCTGTTTAAATGTACCATGCCTGGAAAAAGTATTTGTACTGCTTAAACTTGTGTATCTTTAATCACATTCCCAGAACAAACATGTTTTACTGGGTTTTTATGTGCACAATTGAGAAGTTAAAGGAAAATGATACAGTGTCCAAATCTTTTTTAAATTATGTTTTTTTTGCCCCCCTGGGTCAATACTTTAAGACTTTAAGATTTTTGCTCATTCTTTGCAAAATGGCTTAAGTTCAGTCAGGTTGGAACAACAAACATCAATTTCAAGGGTTTATCAAAGATTTTCTGCTTGTTCAGAATCAAACAGCTTTTCTTCCTAAAATTTTCTTCAAATCAACTCAACTGTTTCTGCTGAAGAAAAGCCTTCCCCACAGCATTACACTGTCACCACCATGTTTAACCATGGGGATGATTTGTTCAGGGTGATGGGCAGTGTTCGTTTTCTTCCATCAAGCATATTGTTTAGCACATTGCCGAAGTGAATTTTTGGTCTCATTTGGCAAACTACAAACTGGTACTTCTTCTCCCTTTCTTTTAGTTACTATTGTATAAAGGCCAGATTTTATTTAGGCTTGTTGGATTAAGGCGGCTGAAAACCAATGCATGCCAAGCTTTTTTATTTTCATTTGCAACAAAGTTTGAAACTCATGTATCACTTTTTTCTCCACTTCATGTACTGTTTGATGCAGGTTCATGAATCCCAACACAACAGTTTCTGCTTGTAACATAAAACAAAAATTATGAGCTATGATGAATTTTTCAAGTGACTGTAGCTTACTAAACAAATGTAAGTGCGTAAAAAAAAAAAAAAAGTAATCTGAAAAAGAATCATTCATAACATTTAAATACTGAGATCGTTCTGTATGAAATTCCATAATCAGCGTGATGATAGAAGCACACTCGCACAATGTTTGTTGTCTGAGGAAATGTTCCTAAAAACACAGCGTGGGAGTGGACCTCCAGCTTACCTGTGGTAGAGTAGTAACGGCATAACAAAAAGCATCTGGAAAAAGCAACGTATGACGCTGATCTCGATGGCTTGGACTCCCTCGATGGTTTTCACCAGCAGGGCGATGATGGAGAAAAAAACTGTAGACACGAAGGCATAGAACAAACCCAGACCAGGACATTTCTTTGGTTTTTCTGAGCATAGGAGGATGAGAGGAAAATATCAAAGTAAAATATTATTATGAAAAGTGGAAATAGAACATGTTTAGTCAAAGCGTATATTACATTAAAAATACAAAACTGTATTCATAATATCACAGCTGAATGAGGCAGAAAAGCTCTGTGTGATTTTCTGAACTCTTTCGGGCAACCAATATCCACCGAACACTCACTGTGGTGAAATGTTTGCACAAGCTGCCTGGAGAGAAAAAAACTGATGTTTGCAGAGATTACATTTCAGTCAGTGAATAAACAGACATCTTTCTTTGCTCCTGCCATTCTATTGATGAGTCTTTGCTTTTCTAACTTCCTAGGCTGAACGTTTACAATATTTAAAACCCTGTTGTTCTTTATATACACAGGTGCTGGCCAGTAAATTAGAATATCGTCAAAAAGTTGAATTATTTCAATAATTCCATTCAAAACGTGAAACTTGTACATTATATTCATGCAATGCACTCAGACCAATGTATTTCCAATGTTTATTTCTTTTAATTTTGATATCAGTGACAACTAATAAAAACTCCAAATTTGGTATCTCAAAAAATTAGAATATTTTAAATAATTTTTATTTTACTTAGTCGGGGCTCCTTTTGCCTCCATCACTGCAGTAATGCGGCGTGGCATGGACTCGATCAGTCTGTGGCACTGCTCAGGTGTTATGAGAGCCCAGGTTGCTCTGATAGTCGTCTTCAGCTCCTCTGCATTGTTGGGTCTAGCGTATTGCATCTTCCGCTTCACAATACCCCATAGATTTTCTATGGGGTTAAGGTCAGGCGAGTTTGCTGGCCAATCAAGGACAGGGATACCATGGTCCTTGAACCAGGTACTGGTGGTTTTGGCACTGTGTGCAGGTGCCAAGTCCTGTTGAAAAGTGAAGTCTGCATCCCCATAAAGTTGGTCAGCAGCAGGAAGCATGAAGTGCTCTAAAACTTCCTGGTAGACGGCTGCATTGACCTTGGACCTCAGGAAACAGAGTGGGCCAACACCGGCAGATGACATGGCACCCCACACCATCACTGACGGTGGAAACTTTACACTGGACCTCATGCAACGTGGATTCTGTGCTTCTCCGCTCTTCCTCCAGACTCTGGGTCCTTGATTTCCAAAGGAAATGCAAAAATTGCTTTCATCAGAAAACATAACTTTGGACCACTCAGCAGCAGTCCAGTCCTTTTTGTCCTTGGCCCAGGCGAGACGCTTCTTACGCTGTTTCTTGTTCAAGAGTGGCTTGACACACGGAATGCGACAGCTGAATCCCATGTCTTTCATGAGTCTCTTCGTGGTGGTTCTTGAAGCGCTGACTCCAGCTGCAGTCCACTCTTTGTGGATCTCCCCCACATTTTTGAATGGGTTTGTCGTCACAATTCTCTGCAGGGTGCGGTTATCCCTAGAGCTTGTACACTTTTTTCTACCACATTTTTTCCGTCCCTTCGCCTGTCTGTTAATGTGCTTGGACACAGAGCTCTGCGAACAGCCAGCTTCTTTAGCAATCACCTTTTGTGTCTTGCCCTCCTTGTACAAGGTGTCAATGGTCGTCTTTTGGACAGCTGTTAAGTCAGAAGTCTTCCCCATGATTGTGGAGCCTTCAGAACAAGACTGAGGGACCTTTTAAAGGCCTTTGCAGGTGTTTTGAGTTAATCAGCTGATTAGAGTGGCACCAGGTGTCTTCTATATTGAGCCTTTTCAGAATATTCTAATTTTCTGAGATACTGAATTTGGTGTTTTCATTAGCTGTCAGTTGTAATAATAAAAATGAAAATAAATAAACACTTGAAATATATCACTATTTGTGGAAGGAAAGTATACAGTATACAAGTTTCACGTTTTGAACGGAATTACTGAAATAATTAAACTTTTTGATGATATTCTAATTTACTGGCCAGCACCTGTGTATATATATATATATAAAGAAAATGTGCCATGTAGAAAACCACAAAATTTTTGCCATGCTGTTGCAAAGTGTGCAGAATGTGGTTTTGGTGTCGTCTTGCAACTCATTTGAAAAAGTAAAAAGGTAACAAAACAACTCTTTCATTTGGCAGAAGGTTTCGTCACAGCTTGTGCTTATCATTCAGAATGTTTAACGCCTTCTTAATTGTGCAAGTATGAAATCTGCACCAATAAAACCACTTCAATATATTGAGTATGAGCTTTGATCTGATTTGACAGATGTTTCCTCTTATCTGTAGATGAAAACAATTTGCCGCGCCTGGTTTAAAAAAAAAGAATCTGATTTTTTTTTTTAAGTGGATGAAAGTTTCTGTCTCTTCAAAGTTTTACATAAAGTATGATGTAAATAATGATAATAAAAACATTAGAACTAGGGTCTCTTTTTAATGAAGTTGTGCAATAAATAAAAACTCATGTGATTTTCCAAATTAACAAAAACATTAAAAAAAAAAAATTAAGCCAGTAAAACCCTCTCTTTTATTTATTTTTAAATGATGTTTTCACAACTAACAGCTGCCTGTGAGACAGTCCAATTTTTGTATGTTTCACACAACTTATGCACTTTTTCATGATCACTTTTAAACTTATTTTTCAATCTGAAAAATATCAGCTTCACTACAGGTACAAAATAATTGAGTTTCGATAATGCACTTTTTTTTGTATTTCCAATATTTTTAAACAAGTTTTGAAATTGATCTGTTTTTAACATACAGATTTTTTTATGTTTAACAAAATTCTTTTTTTTTAACTAGCTAGATTTGAGGAATATACAACTAGAAGTGATTATACAGCTATGACTTTAATAACTCTGAAAGACCAGTACTTCTAAACTAATTTTAAAAGTGTAATTTTTATTTGCCAAAGAGAAAGTGTAATTAGTCAGAGTAAATTTATTCCCAAAAGTACTTTGTCATTCTAATAAAAACAAGGAAACAAAAATCAGGAAACCCCTTTCATACCTCCCTTGACAATGGGCTCCTTCTCAGTGAAGCAAACATTTAACTCTGTTAAGAGAAGCTTTTTTACAATGGGAATAAAAGCCTTGGGACTGGATTACTGAGTGCTAATCTTGTTACTGTAAAAGTGCACAGTCATTTATGGAAGCCCATTTTTGCGAGTGTAATTAAAAATGTATCAGATGATGATTATTTAGCTAGCTCATGATTCCAATATAGTACTTAGTAATTTAAGATGGAAAGGTGAAAATGTGACTTAGTATATAAGAACAAAAAATTACAGTTAAATCCAAAATTATTTATACCTGGGGTACATTTACGTTTAAGTCATAATTATGAAACCATGTATCAATTATTTGATAGATCTCAGATCTTTTTCTGCTAGGTAATTTTAGTCTTATAGGGTCTGGTGTTATTGGTTTCAATGTTTTCTGGTGTGCTGAATCATCCAGGCACAATGGAATGTAACCTAACGGCTAAAATTTGCACATTAAGTAGTTTTAACCATGTTCATTTAAGTTGCATTCTCTTTTTAAATAAATAAATCAAATCTTTAAAAAGATATATATCAACAATACAAATCTAAAAATATAATCTGTTTTATAATTTCACAATTTTAATTTAGAACAATCACAAATATGACTTCTTAGAATGCTGACTTAGTATATCACATTTAAAGGCACATCAGCGTTATTATTATGTGTATGTCAATATCATCAAATAGCAAAATAAAAATTATGAGAACGCTATCTCAGGATTTACTTAGTTATAACAATTTTGTTTTTACAGTGGAAATAAAAGGCTTCCGTACATCCAGTCTCTTTAGGGATGAAGTGAAGAAGGCTTTTGGCAGCAGCCTAGTAAACAGAAAATCCCCTTACTTAGCAACCGACCTGTGTTTTATCAACCATGATTAATTACACTAGAAGAAATATGGTACTGAAAGTGGAAAACTTGTAGTTAGCTAAGAGAAGTCACGTTGTAGAACGAAAATATAGAGACCTATCAAAGTGGGGTTCAATGGATAATAAATAATACAAATAATTAATGTACAAAGAGCTGCTATTTATTTAAACATGTTCCTGTTTATAGGCTATTAGAACACACTTGATACATCTGTTGACACTAATGAATGACGCAACACTGTTGTATAACGTAAAGCTACGCAGGGAGCCATTGATTGGCTGTTTTTTTTTATTTTTATTTTTTTTAACTCTACTTCTTATTTTCGTCCCAAACTTATCGGGGGGACAGTGAAGTTTAAGAGTTTACCTACCCTCAAGTGGTTTTCCTTCACCGGAAGATGTGGTTTCCTTGCCCTTAGCGCAAAACGCCGGTAGACACAGCAGCGTTTCCGTCTCGCAGCCTTCCAGTACATTTTCGCTTCCTCTCGCCCCCTGCTTCCCTTCAGCATCTTCATGACCGTCAAGACAGTTAGTTCTCAAATGAGCAGTCTCCTCAGTTTGCTCGTCATCGTCATGCTCGTCTTCCTCTTGGTCGGCGTAGAAGCAGCTCTGGTTGTCATGGCTGACAACTTTGTGAAACGTCACAGTGACTTCGTCCTCCGTCAAAGACCTTTTCCGCGTACTGTGATTACACTCGCCCATGGTGGTGATGGTTGTAGGATGTGGCGGCCGAGCGACAGCATGCCTCAGCGAGAGCGCTGTCCGACGTCTCTGTGTGTCTATCCTGAGAGACTGGGAACGGAAGGTTAATCACTAACCTTGGTGTCACTACACAAACTCTCATGCGTTGGTTATTTTATCCACAGGGGGGCAGAAGTGACCCCGAGCCAACCCTGCTGGGATTGAATCTAAAACATTACCCAACTCTTCATGCCTCTTCTCACTGATTGTCAAGAAGAGATGAGAGTGCTAAATCTCAATTCTCATTTATTTTAGAACACAAAAATAACGTGGATCATATTTATGTACGATCCATGAATATAATAAGCATCAAACCCAATTATGTAGAACAGTTCTGACATAAGTATTGTCACAATTATTCTCGGTGTGAATTAGCATATCAGTAAATATGTAAACAATGTAGCTGAAGCTAGCGTTATATATTAACCGACATCTAAATCACGTTTGGCATCTCTGCAAAAAAAAAGAAAAGCTGCAAATGTTGTGATCTGACAATGTGTGTCTACTTTAGGGAGAAACTTTGAATTCCTTTATTTTTTGTTGCAGTTTTTTTTTTTTACAGATTTAGAATGCTACATTTAAGAGTTTTAAAATTCAAATGTGAATGAATCAGATAATTTTTTTCTGACTGACTTTTATGAGCGGAATTACAGTCTAATTCTGGAGCCAGAACCACAACGCACTGAAGAAAGGGCTGTTCTCAGCACATTTCCTAAAAACAAATAAAACTATTTAACACAAAATCACCTGAGAATGCAAAGGATCTACAAATGTAGGAAGGGACTAAATAAAATGTAAAAACGAATCGGAAAAACTGAATGTATCAGATTTTTTAAGGTCAAAGCTGAGATGATTAAATGTAAGACATTTACAGACTAACTTGGTTTCAAATCTATTACCTCTATCAAAGAGCCTGTGGCACATTTTTCTCTGTTTTATTACCCTTTTCCAAAAAGAAAACTGAAATGGTCAAAATCATAACTGCTATCAGCCCCCAAAACGTTCTGGTCTTTGTATCTCAACAAAAACAATAAAACTTGATTAAAATCGAAATTGATCATCTTATTAATTGGTGTGATTAGAGAAACACATTTAACCAAAATGTATTTAATAATATCCAAAATTATTTTAAATGGGATACTAAAATTTTGTCAACTTCTTTTTTATATTACAGTCATAAAATACAATACAAACTAATGCTCATCTTAGTTTTGTTATTAAGTATCACAAGTATAATTTAGCTCCATGCTTTTGTAAAATTCTCAATCTATTAAGGTCACAGAGTTAAATGTTAGAAATGAGTTTTATTTATTTTTTCTTCGCTCAAGAGGTAGAAAAAGGTTAATTAAAAATCACATGTTGACAACCAAGTAATTAAACAACATTTCTGATTTAGCTTTTTATTTCTACCAAATACAAAATACAGTGAGCAAAATGAAAATAAAGCACCATAATGGCACACAAACACAAGTAAAATCTGTACTGTTATGCTGAAAAAGTGTGCTAATAAGGTTATATTTTTCTATGTAACACCTAATTCTACAGGCTATCAAAAATAACAGTGACCTCTCCACGTACAAAAGTATTATAAATTACACTGATGTTGTAAACACATAAATACTATATTTGGCAATATGATGTCTGGGATGGTTTTATTTGTTATCTCATTTTTGTGTCCTTGTAAGAAGAGTGTGTAAAAGCACAGGGAGCATGAATATCACAGTGGTTATTGCATTTAGCTGAAGTGTAAAGACAAACAAAGGCTTTTGTTGCTGGTGGGGAAAAGGGCTAAGAGTTCAGTGAACGAGAGAGGGCTGGGTTACACAGTGGGAGGCTTCTGGAGTGTCATTCATTGAGAAACTAAAACCATGAGTTTATGTATCATACATGGAGGAAATAGTTTTGCTTTTCTCTGTTTCCCACAAGTGGATGTTTCATCACGGCCTCTCAGCATACAATAGTCTTTTAAGGAGTTTCAATGAGTAAGGGAGGATTCAAGAAGAGTAAGTTGACTAAGTACCAAAGAATGAGTTTCATTTTTATTTTTCCTGAAATATAAGGGTGTGTTATTAACCTGTGCCATAGGTTATATAAATACAGGATTATTGTAGTGTAGTGAAATAAAATAAACCTGCCATAATAGAAGAACTTACATAACTGAAGCTGATGCAAAACTAGGAAAAACATTCTTATGTATTTCTCAATTTCTTAGTTTTGTTCAAGATCTCAATCTGGACTATCAGGAGGGAATCTGTAAGGCTTTCGCTTCACAGTGTGGGGTTTAAATGGCTGTGATTCCAAAACAAAAGACACCTTTATGTTTTAATTGTCTAAAATTCATTATGTTGTATTTAGTTTTTACATGATAAACCGACACAAAGTAGCACATAACTGTAAATTTCAAGAAAAATGTCCTAAAAGTGTGGTGTTCTTTTTCAGTCCTCTTACTCTGATACCAACAAATTAGATGCTGTGTAACCAATTGCCTTTATATGTCACCTAAAGGAAATATAGGGTCAGCATACACACAGTGTCCTAAATTTAAAACACCAATACTACACATTACACAGAACACATGATCCCAATGGTGAAGCAGGGAAAGGGAAGCTGACCAGATGCGATGGAAAGATGGATGAAGTTAAATAGAGAATCCTGTTATAAACAGTGAAAGGCTGTGAAACACTTGGGGAAAAGTAGAAGATGCCTGAATACTTTTGCACAGCAATGCACACAGAGGAAAGTGGGATACAAATACATCAATCAAGTAACAAAAATAATAATAATAATAATGGAAATCTTGTATTGTAAACAGTATTTCAGGTCTCCTGATGAGCAGGCCCAGCGCTAATGCTCAGACTGGAGGGGCCGGGCCCTTCTATTCAGGTATTCTGCCCAGGACAAGTTACAACCCCCATTTAAATCAAGATGCAATCGTGCAAAGTATTGACCCAAAATAATCAGTGGATGATGCTGTGGGCTATTAAATGTGGACTTTTGGAGATACAAAAGAAGATACTTTAAAACGGTTGTATGCCAAAATGGACACTAGTGCTTGGTTTAGTAAATACAAGAGCATAGTTAGCACAACCAGCGAAGATTCAAAAATGTATCGCCAGTCTAGAGAGGCAAGTGCACCCTTGAGGGACATTCTGTTCCCAACTCCATACCAGTCGGTGGCGGTCAAGCACCAATTTGTTGTTTGCCAGCCGCCAATAAACATCATGAACAAGAAGAAGGGCACTGTGTTATTTGTAGGCTAAAACGAGCATGCTAACGTTATTATGAAAACGTTGTGATAAATACACTCAAGGAAGGCATTTATCAAAGTTTTGAGCCACAGATTATGTTGGATTGTGAATGTAAAACTTGGCGCGGACTAGCTATTTTATTGGAGGGCATTTACTGGAACCTTGTTGATGGAAAAAGGCAGATTTTGTTCACAATGGTTTAATTCCCGCAAATCATATGTCGCTTCAAACTGAGTTGCACATTATTTTTCTTTCTAAGTGGTTTTACAAAAGCATTTACTGTGTCTATAGTTATAATTTTATCCTTGATTGGCATACATCATTGTAATTATATGAATCTCGTCTTTCAAATGATGTATAAACTTTGAATGTACATAGAAGAACTGCTGCAAAAAAAAGGCAGATTTGACCCAAAAATATGTAATGTACCACCAACGAGACATTTAAAAAAAATCCTGTTTACTGGGCCTTCCCGAGAATAAGCCACAGTCCCTCCAGCTAAATTCACCTGGCACCAGGTCTGCTGATGAGTATTGAATAAGTACTGTTGCATTTAGTCATGTCATTAGTTAAACACTAAAGATTCTGAACTATCAAAATATTACTTTTGGATTATCATTTGGCAGAATAATGGTGTGTTCACACCGCGTGCTTTGTCAGCATCAAACAACACTCATAGAGCGACTGATTTGACATCTATTGATTTAAAGGCCGAAGCTTGCAAAGTGCAAGCCTTTCTCTGCGGGATGTTTTAAATGCTATTGGATCATGGTTGGCTAGAAAACCTTGACGTCAGGGAACGTGACTACAGTGAGACGCTATGATTGGTTGGCGTGCTGCTTTAAAAGTGTCAAGAGTTCAGCTATCTTAACTTCTTCTTTCCTGGCTTTTGGTGCTTTAATGCTTGAAACAGGAAAAGTTTCAAAAATGTATGCGGCCAACGTATACAAAGCGCAGCAGAGACTCTGACGCCTTCTGATGGCCTCAAGCATAGACATTACATGTAATCATGCCACTCTTGATGTGGACGTTTGGGGCGATGTGAACGCACTATAAGGTCTCTGCATTTACAGGTCTACAGCTGTAAATAACCAAAGGCTGTATCAATCGTTTCAGGACAGACATGAAAGAGCAACATCTTACAAAGACAGTTTTTTATTTAGTTGTTTTCCTTTTATGTGTCCCATGTCAACAGCAAGTAGTAGCATTTATGCTAAAATATATTTCTTTGAAGTGGCTTGAAAAATTAAAAAGGAAAGTTTCAAAAACCTTTGTCAGATTTATTGGGGGGATTAACATTAGAAAGATACTATGAATTTCCAAAACATATGACACCAATAGAGTAATTACTTAAAATTAATAAAATTGGTAACTTTATGGCTTTTTTTTAATTAGCAAAGAAATTAATTCCCAATTAGGTAAGAGTCTGACATTTAAAATATGCTGCTCTAAGGCATCCTAGGAATAACATCTGGGAGGAGACAGTTAATGAATTCAAATTTGGAATTGTGATTCTACATCATCTCTGAAAAGTAAATTTGAACAAGAAAATTTCCCAATCAAAAAATAACTTTAATCACTCAAATCGATCATGAGGTGTTCGTAAATCTGAGTTTTTCCCTTGAAGCTGGATGCGAGCAGGAACACCCGGTTGTCAACAGAGACCACAGAAAACCCCCGTGGTGCCTGAATACTGAGGTCCTGAGATGGGACAAACTGCCCCCTCTTAGCATCCCATTGGTAGACCTGTGTCAGTGAATAATCGCTGCCCAGGATGGCATACTGCCACTTGCCCACGGAGACAGGCTGGAACACCATGGAACCACGGGACGGGAATGTCTGGACTTCTTTGAACATGGCACCATCCCAGCGCATCACCCTGGAGTCCCCGATGTATCTTGTCATGCATATGAACAGTTCACCTTTGAAAAGGACAAAGATCCGAGGGGCTGTTCAGTTTAGACTTGAAGGAGTTTTAACACGGATTGGGGGAACAGAAAAGCTCACAAAAACAGTTTACGTAATTCCAAATCCCAAATAACTGACTGCTTGTGGCAACAGCAGTTCAGCAAAGAACCACAAATAGTCTAGCTGGCTCACAGGCAAGGACAAAATGAAAGTAATGTTTCATAGAAGTGATATATGAGCTGTTTTTATTGTGGTGGCATAAAACCACCTTGAAAATAAAAGCCTTTTCTCTGTTGTAAGACGAGGAACAAAAGTATAATAAATCATTCAATAGATGCGGTGCTGCAAAAAAAGAAGAAAAAAACATATTTACCCCCTTTTGGATTTCTTGTATATTTGCTTTTTGTCATACTTAACTGTTTTAGATCATACAATTTAAGAAAGGCTACTCGAGTAAAACAACAGTTTTCAAATTGTTGTTTATAGAGCAAGAACATCTAAAACAGCCTGGCCATTGGGGTTGTACCTCCATTGATAGCAACTATATCAATCAAGCCTTTGCAATAACTTATCCTGAGTATTTTTCATCTCGGTCAAGGAATTTTTATCCACTCTCGTTGGCAGGATTGTTTTAATTCAGTCACTCTGGAGGGTTTTCTAACATGAACAATTTGTTTAAGCTTATGTCACTGTTTCTTAATTGAATGTTTGTCTAGACTTTGACTTGGCCACTGGTGGCACACCTTCCTAAAAAATTACATTCTTGTCTTATCAGTCTAATTTTTTTTTTAAAAGACCCTGGAACATTGAACCTAATTGCGATAAGTGATACCTACAGTGTTTAATAGTTTCTTGTTTCTTTTGTGACCTCTTGAAAGAGTTGTCAATGCTCTCTTGGAATAGTTTTAGTAGAATGGCCATATATAAGAAGGTTCACTCTTCTTGTAGGTTTATTCCATTTCTGGATAATTTCTCTTATTGTTGTTTGCTGGATTCCTAAATCTTTAAATGCTTCCTCTTGTCAGACAGGAGCTAAAAGGATTTCTTGATTCTACAACTCGAGGTCATCAGGACTGGTGTGGCCAGTATAATTGACTAAAAAACTAAGATTATTCACAGTTTTGGGATTTAACAAAGAGGAAGTTATATTTCAACATTGGGCCAAGTGATTATGATTGCTATTTGTCTCATATTAAATTTCATTTGATGATCAGAAACATTTAAATTGGAAAATGTTTAAAAGAAAAGGAATCTCTAAAGTCCTCTGTAAAACAAAGGCTTCCAGAATTCAAGAAATTTACCTTTGCACAATAAAAACTGGATGACAACCAATGGACTATTGGAAGAAATGTTTTTGATAATGAAGCTTTAGTTCTCACCTTTTACCCGAAAATGTTTGATGGAGAACACATCCTCCATGTCTGGTATATCGGTCCTACGTTCAAAGTTCTTCTGGCTCCTGTTCCACTGGTAGACAACAGGCCTCTGGGAGCTGCTGGACAAAATCAGGTGGGGTTTGTTGGAGATCTCCAGGTATTCAACATCAGTGTCCCTGTACCAGGGGTGGAGTGACTGGTGGAAATAGAAGCCAATGCCATTCCATTTGTACACGGTTGTGGACCCAGCCTGCAAAAAAAACAATGCATAATTTTTGTGTCAAGATCTACATTTTAGAGGCTTCAACTTAAAATATGATTTTTTTTGTGCATGTGTTCCTGATTGTCCCCGAGCATATTTGAGAGCATATGCACAAATTTGCCAATGCAGGACTAATCAACAGGAGCAGACACAAGCCAACACATTGCAGACAAGACTCTCCAGGGGAGAAGCTGGCAGACACAGTGGCATTATTCACTTACAGCACTGAATAACACCTGTACAATGGTTAAGAATCAATGTCTCTGATGTTTTTCCATTGAATAAATAGATTTGCATACAGGAAAAAAAATAAAACAAACAAAGATCCCAACCTTAGAGCTGTCAGCAATGACAAAGAAAGATTCTCCATCAATCACAAATGTCTCAATGTCATTCGGTTTGCGAATCCTCAGAATGTCGATGTCCTGGATCTTGATGAACTTGTTGGCAGAGGAATCGCGTTTGTAAATGTGGGAGCCTCCAAACAGCTGAGCCACAATGACATAAAGCTGTTTGTCAATCACCATTGGCTTGCAGACAACAGTGGAGGTGCCTCAATGAAAAGATAGAGATTTTTCATGATTAACATTGGTGGGATAAAGCTAGCAGAATACTGCAAATTATTTTTGCCTTCATTAAAGAACATCAATGTCTCGGTGATGCGAAAGATAACTTTATTGTACATGGTCTCGTTGCTGAAATCAAAACTGTTTTAAAGTCAAAATTGCAAATAAGTTGTGTAACTGACTGCAATCTTTCTGTGATAAGACAACAAATAAACTAAAGAATTAGGATAAATAAAACTATGCTTGTTAAAGCTCCCCTAAATTAAAGTCAGATCAAATAAATAACAAAGATATATTATATTAAAATGACTTAATTTAGAATAGAAAAACTAAGCTCAGTTAAATCATGACTAGCTACAGTAAACTAAAGCCAATTACTGGTGCATTGAAAATATAAATTTTATACAGTATGCCACAGTCTTTCTACCCTTCCAACAAATTTTTTGGTTATTTTTCTGTTTTCTAATCTTCCTGCTTTAAATCTGACATGTCTCAACTGCCAAAAAATCTAAAATTAGTTTGTAGTTTGGTACCTGAAAATCCTGAACTAAGATAATATTTTCAGCATGAACTAATCACATTCTTTTACCATATTTTGTCTGACGTTTGGGTCATTTCCTAGGTTTTGAAACCTAGATGTTGATGTCTTTTTGCTTCTTACTTTTTAATTTTCTTTTTTTTTTTGTGCTCATATTAAACTATGTCACATCATGGGCTAATCCCAAGAGCAGTTTCTCTCATCCACACACTTAGATTTGTTGTCTGAAAGCCAGTCCAAAATGATAATGATTGTATTAGGTTGGTATTTTAATTTAATACAATTATATTTTTTTCTAAGCATATTAGCTGTCAAAGTATTTAATCATGTAAATTAAAAACATTGTCTGTGCTTCAGTAGTCTAAGATACATTTTTTAAAGTGACAGACTGCTGCTGCATATCCACCTGGACTCAAATGAGATGACATTTGTTGTGAATTGGTGCTATATAAATAAAAGTGAATTGAATTTTCAGGTCCTACAAAGACTGCATGTGTGCCTGTCAGTCATCGAGCTCTTGTATAAGAGGGAAAACGCTGTGGCTGTTCTCTCCAGAATTAGCAAAAATTTGAAAAATGCAGATTACATCAATAATACAACCCAGAATCAAGGGTTTTTCAACACAACCAGAATGACCTCGAAAGAGAGAAGACTGAATGTAATGATCATGTACAACACTGACATGGTTGCTCAATATTGAGCCAAGCATTTGTAAATATTTATACACCAGGCAAAACATGGTCCTACAAATGAAACACATTTACCATATCCTTCATATAAGTTGCTTATATAATTATAAAATAAATCTTAATTTTACACACACAATCTTATCAATTTTCAATCTTTGATAATTTTGCAATATTCTAAGTACCTTGTAATAACAATTTAAAAACTAACCCCAACTTATATATAAATAATCAGCAATGTTTAAATTGGGCTCTGAACTGACCTGGCTGCTGACAGTAATGAGACAATACGTGCACTTTACAGTTTTTAAACCTCCGTCTTTGTGTAACTCTTGTTTATGTACAGTATGAAACTGATACAGGGATATTCCAAGGTTATGTGAATGAATTGTTTAATTACATATTTGTAAAGTAAAATTACATTGTAAGGACTAGAGGCAGAAGCTGCTTACAGGGGGTCAGACATGATGGAGACGGGTGTGTGAGAGTTGAAGCAGCCCAGGTGGGCTTCTGTGCAAGACTGATCGCAATAAAATATACATGCAGACCAAGACTGGAACCTTATCATTATGGAAGGAAGAATATCTTTTCATTCCACAGAAAAAGAAAAAAAAAATTCCAAGTCTTTAATTGTTTTGTTTTTTATACTCACTTTCAATAGTGTCATACGTTCTAAAGGTCATCTCCACATGATCCCATTCCAGGAAGTTGCACGTGCCAGCAAAGGGCTGGGCAAACACGACATACTGCTCGTTACCAAAGGTGAAGGCCTCCACCGAAATCGACTCAAACCTCAGCATCTGATAGGAAGCAAACTCTGAAAAGCATGACACAGCAGTCAAATTTGCCCTTGATCTCAAATAGATCTATTCATACTCCCTATCTATCATAAACAAGCAGAGGGAACGCTGACAGACGTTTTGAGTTCTCAGAAGTACTTATATGGTTGAAAGTTATGAGAGCAAGAGAGGGTTGCCCTCCAGAGCTGCTGTATGTGTGGTAAACGGACAGACATTAGAAGGTGAAACCTGTGGTGATGCAGTCAAATGAATGTGGCAGCAGGTCGTTGATCTTCTTCCCTTGGTGAATGGGTGGCCCGCTGCAGTAGATCTGGTCCACTGTGGCATTGGTGTGATGCATCCACTCCACCAGCCACTTGAGGTTGCAGTCACAAATCAGATTGTTCCCTCGCAGATCCCTGCATGCAGAAATAGATATCATTCAGGGGTATTCTCTGCAATCACTGCACCACTGTTAGAAACACTATCAAATTGCTCTCTGCTTTTTTGGGTTTTCTTTTGGGATCGAGTCAGCTAGTCTCTCATCCTCTGAGTGCTCCCTCCTCCTTACACACTCTGTCTGAACAGCCATTAACCTTGGATGCTCAAACTGAGTCCATGCATACTAACATGACTCTAGTTGATTTGGAAGGTGCAACCCAAACAAGATCCAAGGATGTTGGGTTTTTTTCTCTCTGAATGACTTGCTAATAGTTTACTGGAACATTTTGTCATCCTAACCTATTTTTTTAAAAACTCTGAGCTTTTTATTTGTCCTGTTATCAGAAGAAAAATCTTTTTTATGTGGGTTTTACCCATCATTTTCCTTTTTTTCACCAGTTTGACCTCAGGAGAAACAAAGAGGGAGACAGATTTCACTGATTTATTACGATAAATGAGCTACGAATCATAAAATTATTTTTACTCCCTCTGGACCACACATATTTATTCTTCTACTTGTCCCGATTTTCTAAGAAGATGTGAATTAAAATGTCTTCACACAGTTCATATCCCTCCTTCTGTTTTCTTTAACCATGCAGTGTTGAGGAATGGATGTTGCCTATCTCCAACACACATTGGATGAGACAATCGACAGGTCACCAGTCTATACCAAAGCATCATAGAGACATACAGCGACTAAAAAAAACAACAACAAAAAACAGATGACAGCTATAGGCCTACCTAAAGCAATTTTGTGTCAGGATTCTCACTCCCTCATCATCTGGACCTGTGTCGTCCTGTCTGAACCTCCTCACTTCCTATTGTTCGCACATGTGTATTCCCTGAGTGTCTTCACCTGTTCCTCCTTGTCTCCCCTTATTTAAGATCCAGCGAGCACTTCAGTCCTCGCTGGATCATTGTTGTGCCTCTGTGTATATTGTCTCGTCTTATGTTGCTGCACACCTCAATAAAAGATCACCTTACCTGGAACTCTACTTCTGCGCCTGGGTCCTTCGCCATTCTTCTTGCAGCCTAACGCGTGACAGAATGATCCAGCCCGAAAAGATGGACCCAGCAGAAGTGTCGGACCCTGACCTCCTTCAAGACCTCTGTTCCAACCTTGAAGACATTTGCGGCTTGGAAGCCTCAGCTCGCAAGACCACAGCTGAGGACTTTATAACAGAGACTCTTCCTCGGTTCTTCCCATAGACTGTAAAAAAGAATAGACAGCGCCTCCTCACTCCCCCCCGTTTACCAGAATGACACACTTTCATTGGGGAATTCATGGCGGATTCACAGACTCCTCCTCCCCAGCTCTGACGAAGCATGTTCCTAAAATATAGGGGCGGGATCTTCACTTTAGACTCTGCCCTCACGGGGCGTGTATGGGCGTGTAGTTCGGTCGTAATCACGCCCATTCTGCTCCCATGTCGTTAGCTCTGATGCTAAACTTGGCTCGGCCCCCTCATTAATTATGCAAGATTTCAAAAAATTATCTTACGAAAACCAACCTGGTGCCCAGGCTTTTTATGAGCCCAGCATTATCTCAGGAAGAATATGTAGCCATAGAAAGTTTAAAAAAAATGGGCACAAGGCATTAAAGTTTTTTTTAACGTGTCTAAAGTCCAATGCTTTTCAATGGGGGCCTAGCGGCCAAATGGAGGTACTACAGCAAGGGAGGAGCAAAGGCGGCCTCCATGGCATGCGGTCAAAAAGCAGAGCAGCCAGCGGCCTTTGGTTCTTCCCCAGCCTCAGTTCCCATGACGCGCTGGAGCTGGAGGACGCAGAGGACGTCCTCAGTCAGACTGCCGAGGAGGAATTGTCCTTTTTGGGGAGGAGATCCGCATCCACCAACGTTGGCTCAGTCTCCATGCTCCACGCGCCACTGATCCTCTCTCCGGCTGTTTTTGCTCCTTTCCAGACCGCTTCAACAATGGCTCCTGTTACCCGCCCGCTCCAGAGGGGATCCAGTTCCTCACTGCAATCGCCGACATGGACGCCACAAAGCTGCGCCGGAATATCAGCCTTCGGTCTGGTCGGACTGGGAGGACAAGGAGGAGCAGTATGTGGAGCAGCAGACCTCGCTCATCGGCTCCAGGCTCGCCTACTGCACTCCCGGAACCGGTCCACGCAGGCATGAGCGGCCATCTCAGCCAAGCAGCCGAAGGCAAGACGATCCTCCACCATCTCGCCGCAGACTGTGGGGCCGACGGGAAGGAGCGGCTTCCGGGTTTCCGAAGTTGGCGTCTGCTCCAGCCTGTCCGGCCCTGACGTTGGCATCTGCTTCAGCCTGTCTGGCCCTGAAGTTGGCGTCTGCTTCAGCCTGTCCGGCCCCAAAGTTGGAATCTGCTTCAGCCTGTCCGGCCTTCTCCCTCCTTCAGTCCCTGTTTCCAGAGCCAGCCGATCCCCTTCAGTCCCTGTTTCCAGAGCCAGCAGAGCTCCTCCAGTCTCTGCTCCCAGAGCCAGCAGAGCTGCTCGATTTGCCGCTGCCTCCGCTAGAGCTGCTGGATTTGCCGCTGCCTCCGCCAGAGCTGCTGGATTTGCCGCTGCCTCAGCCAGAGCTGCTGGATTTGCCGCTGCCTCTGCCAGAGCTGCTGGATTTGCCGCACCCGGAACCAGAGCTGCTGGATTTGCCGCACCCGGAACCAGAGCTGCTTGATTTGCCGCACCCGGAACCAGGCGAAGTGCCAGAGCCGGACATCATTGTTGCGGCAATCCTCTTGGCCATCACAGCAGCAGCCCGTCGCCACCCGCCGTCTCCTTATGGGCAGCCAGAGCTTCCTGTGACGACCAGACGACCACCTGATGCCAGCCTGCAAGCCTCCACTCTCAGGCCCGCCGGCCACAAAGCGCCTAGGTCCACCCACCACGGAGCGACCAGGTTCAGTAGCCATGTTCCTTCGTTCCCGTCAGTGGGAACCAACCAAGTCCCTCTCTCTCTGCCGACGACGAGCCAAGCTTCTGCTGCTGCCTCGTCCGCAAGAGGCGTCCGTCCAGCCTCCCGCTAGACCTCCAGGTGCCAAGGACAGGACCGCCGGGCCATCTGCCCGCTTCCCGTCCCGTCAAGGGACGTCCGCCCGCGTCCCGTCCCGTCAAGGGACGTCCGTCCAGCTTCCCGCTGGACCTCTAGGTCCCCAGGAGAGGACCGTTGGGCCGTCCGCCCGACTCAGCTCCCACGAGGGGACGCCATCCAGACTCTGGAGTTTTAACCTTTCAGTGGAGCAATCTCCAGATTATTTGGCAAATTTAATACTAATATACACCATGTTTTTGAATGATGTAATCTGTGTTTTATAAAACTCCCCCCAAAATAATACAAAGTATTAATTAATAAAAAATTTAAATAAAAATATTTACTCACACTTTGGTCAAAGCATCCATACCCCTGAAGACATCTTTGGGCAGCATCTCCAGGTTGTTGTAAGCAAGACTCCTGATTAACAAACAGGAACAGAAAAATCTAATTAAAAGTACATCTGTGGCAGTCGATGGAAATAGATTCTTCAATATGTGTTTTTTATTACTTGTAAGCAACAAAGTAAAACTACAAGCAATATTTGTGAACATTTACACTATGAATGCATTTTTGTATCTTTTACACCATATAACACATCTCAAATTAGTAGAATCCAGATCATCCAGAGGTGAGCAAGATATAAGTAAAATAACAAACATCCACTAGCAAACATTAGCATTCATGTCTAAAGAGTTACTGAGTCTTAACCAAACCCTTCCCCATCTGCAGTCCAGACATGGGACCCACCAGGAGTCAAAGATATCAAAAACCAAACTGTTTGCTATCATTGCAGAACCTCTAGGCTGAGACCTTAGATGAACTCCAAAGCAGCAAAACAGAAAGAGATGAAAGCTACATTATTCATGCAAGAGACCATTTTACTTTGTGTTTTATTTTTGGACAAGAATGCACTTTCAAAACAGAGGGGCTTGAAGTAAAGCTATCAGGATTCCAGTGCTGCCTGGGCCCTCCAATAATGTATTTACTAAGTGGAAAGAAGTTTAAATTCCCACCTTTTGGGGTAACACCTGTGATAAAAAGGAGGTACACTGATTTCAAACAATGTAAGTTTCCCTATAAGTAGGGATGTGATAAAATCCCAATTTCCTGCTAAACCTGTGGAATCTAGCAGTGCTTAAACTATACTGAACAAAAATATAAATGGAACACTTTTGTTTTTACTCCCTTTTTTTATGAGTTTAACTCAAAGATCTGAAACATTTTCTACATACACAAAATAACCATTTCTCTCAAATATTGTTCACAAATCTGTCTCAATTTGTGATAGTGAACACTTCTCCTTTGCTGAGATAATCCATTCCATCTCACAGGTGTGCCAAATCAAGATGCTGATTAGACAGCATGATTATTGCACAGTTGTGCCTTAGGCTACGTCCACACTAAGCCGGATAAGGTTATACGGGGAGTTAGACGCCTAATGTTATCCACTCAACACGAGCATTTACGCCCCGTTTAAGGTACGTTTAAGTTCCCATGATTGCGCAATCCCATACCGACCTGTGCAAATACTGGGCATTGCCGAAATGACGCGTATAATCTATGTGACGCCAGCGCCTACATAATATATACAAGAAGCTCTACAGCACAATACATATCTGCTTGTCCCGTTAACCGAAGAGAGCAATAGCTGCTCAGAAGAAGAGAGAGTTTTTGGTGTGGACAGACGACGAGATCGATTTATTACTCGTCGCTGTTGTCTTTGTCTGTAGTGTCGTATTGTTATTGACGCAGCATTCAGTGACGCCACTTCCTTTCATTATCCGGGGAAGCTGTCCACACTAGGTCGTTTAGCCGTTGAATTAAGTTTTTTTTTTTTTTTTACGTGTCCTGTCTAGCAGTATGCTACTCAGAATTGGTGTCTGAGTACCAAGTACAAGCCCAACAGTTTTACTTTCCCAAGCAGAGTATTACAGCTTCGCTGTAGGACACCACTTGATGTATATGTATGAAAAATCTTTATTAGTGATTACTGTGGGTTCAATTTCCTGACGTCATGGACACTAAACCGAGACAAGAAGGGAGAAAGGAAGAAGGTGAAGAAAACAAACCGGACCAGCAGAGGCGCGAACCGACGACACAAGACAGGGAGGCAAACAAAGAACACAAGAAAACATCCCAGTCCTCCACCTCTGCCGGACGGCAGAGAAACAGTAATACAAAACAAAAACAACAAACTGTACAGAAACAAACCAATAGTTCGGATCTAGTAGAATAAACTAAGAATTACACATTCACTACACACAAGCATGGATTAATAAACATAATACAAATGTTTCTGGTAAGCTCCTGTGAACAACTAACTAATGATGATAACCTCAGCTTAAGATATGTCCGTCCACACCAATGTCCCCACACCTATGTGTGTGCGAGCAAGCAGGTCTGAATAAGGTTTCCCCATGCAAGTGATTGATAGCTTGTGTAAGGAACCGTCAATCCGTCCTACAGGAATCGACACAGACATGGAGGAGGCAAGAGATGTATCCATCCAGGGTCCCACAGAGTACAGAGGCCACAGGCGGATCAGCGCAGGGTCGATCCCCCACCAAGGGAGGAACAGATGGAAGCCCCAGGGGAACACCCACCAGCCGCAATGCTGGGGCCCGAGAGATCGCAGTGACGAGCCCACGGGCTCCGCCGGAAAACGGCTACGCCAGGGCGGGCCCGGATCAGGACCCGGAGGCCACGGGGACCAGGGACACCCCGCTCCCCAGCGGGGCCCCAACCAGGGACCAGCCGACAAGGGCCCCCTGCCGCCGCCGCCGCCGGCAAGGGGGATCCGCAGCCAACCGACGGACAACACACGCCGCCGCCACCACGGACCAATACCCACCGCCAACAACCCGGCCCGCCCCCACACGCCAGGGAGCCACAGCAAGAGCCACAGCGGATGTACGCCCTCCCCAGGCCGCGCCCAGCCAGCACCTGGACATCCAGATCTTCCAGCTCCTGGGTCCAGATCCCGCCCCACGCAGGGCGCCAAGATCAGGGGCCCAGCCAATGCCGGACAGCCGCCCCCAGATGAACCGACCAGCCAGCAGAAGTCCTGAAACCGGCAGGAGGCCTGGGCGCCAGGCACGGTCCCCACCGATCCACCGGACGGCACCAACCTACTCTACAACCCCGGCACCCCCATAAGAGGTGCCCCAGTCAATCCAAGGAGGACGTCGGCCCGAAACAGCGGCCGCCCGACACACCGGACCACCCAGGACCCGCCAGAGATGCACCAGGACCGAGCCGGGCCGCAACCGGGACCCAGGGATCCTGGACCCTTAATTTTTGTATGAGAAAACATCATTTTTTTAACATGTAAAACTTCTTAAATGCTGATTTTGAATCAAACCGTCTTCAAATTTCACAAATATTACTAATGATGGTAGCACATTAATATTTCTATGATCTTTATCTTAAATTAACTTTTATAAGAGGCGATCAACAGCTACTTTTGCATTTATACCTAATAAATGAGACTGCTGTAACTGCATTTTTGACTGCAGGTTGCTGCATAATCTCTATGGGAACAGAACAATCTGGCAGAGAGTCAGGGACAGATTATAGGTCATATGGTTAAGATTACAGTACAGTTATATTTAGTTTTGGCCTGCAGGTCACCCATGTTCCCAGCTTGTTTTCCCGTTCTGTGTAAACTGCAGCAGCAAAACACACATAGCTGTTTTTACTTCATCTTATTTAATCCCCTCTGGATGCTGATATAAACAATGCAGTCATCTGTAATTATGATACAAAAACATGTAAAACCATCAAAAGCCCACTTAAAGAAGAGAGGCTTAATTATAAGCTTTAGGCATAAACTCTCTGTTAATACAGGAATTAAAATGTTGAGCTCTGGACTTATGCAACCTGATATTGCTGACATGGTCAGACAGTCACCTTGTGAGCTAACCACAGCCAACAGCAGCTCTTCCTACCTTTGCATTTTTAGATACTGACAAACTCATACAGTGGCAGATAATAGAAACGGATGCCCATTATATTCCAGAATATGTGAAATTGTGAAATCCCTGTACAATTTCCCTTAAAAAAATGGGGTTGAGCAGTTCTGTTAACAGCAAATCTTTGTAACTGGCTCAGAAGACAACTAAGTTATGCGAAGAAGGCAGTTAATCAGAACAACTGGTGAAAAGGGACAAGAGGAAAAGCAGTGTTTGGATTTGAAAACGAGTGAGAAAAGTATATGTGATAGATGCTGAAAAAGTAAAATACTTACAAATGTAGCAGTGCCTTGAGACCACGGAAAGCAAATGGAGATATTGATGCAATTCTGTTGTTTTCAATGAATCTGTAAATAACATGCAGCATTGAAGGAGATCAGAATAATTCATTAAAAAATCACAAAAAACCACTAATCATGTTGGAATTTTATACAGCTGACCAGCACAAAGTAGTGAAGTGGAATAAAACATATAGATAAATACAGGGACTATATCATGCTATTTTAGAGACATATGTATATGCTAAAATTTTACCGTTGGTGTTATACAATATTAATTTGTCCTAAAAATGTAACTTGTATCCTGTAGTTAAGGTGAAACTCACCCCAAAATCAACATTTTCTTTGTTGATAAACTGTATAAATGAATCAACTATAAATAATTGCACTATCTACATGTCTGGTCATTATTTTATGTATTTTAGTACATTTTGGTGAATATATTAATTTTTTACCAAAAACCGTTAGTTTAGTGCACCAAGTGGTTAAACAATTACACTGCACTGGAATTCACTAGAATTGGATTGCTAACTGCTCAGCTCGGGTTTCTCACGTAGGCTTTCATTAGTGACAACAGCAGTCCAGCTGTGGGGTGGTGCCTGCAGCACAATTGGCTCAAAACCTGGGTTATTCGTTATGCAGGTGGTTACCCCTACTTGCTGACATTTGGTCATTACCTATGACAAAGGGAATAACTGATATCAGTGAATGGAAAATAAAATCTGGGCTAAGAGTGAATTTGTTATGCAATAATTGTGATGGTGTTAACCGGGTTTTTTTTGCACAGTCCTGAATGATTTTCTTGTCATGCTTGGATACTTTATTTATACCTTGGGCATCTCTGCAACACCCATTTTCTGTTGTTGACAATGACGTACAGTGGCCGCAGGTGTACCTGTCGAGGCAGAGTCACACGACATTACTCAAGCTAATCTATATTTAGCATTAGATTTGGCCAACAACAATGTACCACTCAGAGATGGCGCTCATTCTATGCCGCGATGCTGCCACAGGCTCGGCATCTGCTGCTGCCCTGGGTAGAGAACGAGAGAACGGCCCGAAATAATATGGCTCAGACCCGCTCGCCTCCTCCACAGAACCTATCTCCCTGTACTCTGTTCCCTCTGGAGAAGGAAGTGGAGAAAAAACTTCAAACTCCAGATTATTTCCCTCTGAGGCAGTGGAACTTGCGTCACTCCATCTTTCTCTCTCCATCTTTCTGGCCGTCTTTGACTCTGTGCTGCTGCAACATGTCAGTCACAGCCCAGTCCACACCCAGCCCTTCATCCCTCTGGTAGTTCCGTGCTCCACCAGGCAACCCCTCTTTTTGAGCCGTTTTTCAAAACGAAATGTGGGCGGGGTTATACTCTGGTAGGTGGGTGAGTTACTCTTTAATGTTAGACCACGAAGTAAAACGGCTTGTTTCTCTGTATTCACGCCTCCTAGCCCAAAAACGACTAGCTGAGTCCATTAAGCAAATATTTCCAGCCCAGTATATAAAGAAAGATGTGGGTGTTGTTTGCACCCATTTACTGACTGTTCTGAGATGCTATAGATCAATTAATTAACCACACAAGGCTGTTATAAGATAATATGAGCAGCTTGATAAATGACAAAAAAGTGTTTTAAGCTGCCAAAAACTGAAGCAGCCATGAGCTGTAAGATTGTTTGGAACTATAGCAGAGGTAAGCCGCTCTGCCTGCAGGGGCGGTGCAGACACCTCTAGCAATGCCTTGTTTTCAACCTGTGATGTCACTAGTTGAACACTAAGTCGTTTTCTAGGAGAGGGAGGGGCAGCTGCTCAGAGAGCAGAATTCAGGAGGATTACTCAGACATGCGGGATTTAAGTCTTTTTTTTTTTCTTTTTTTTTGCAGACAATTTGTATATCTTTAAAACTAGGCGTAAAACTTTCCTCTTTGACAAAGATTACAGTTAGAGATATGTTAATAGGCAGTTACAGACAGGTTAGACAGGTAGCTAGGAAGAGACAGGTTAATGTTAGTAGCCAGGTAGAGTGTCAAAAGCTAGGAAGGGATATGAAGAGGTAGAGTAGCTAGGTAGAGATAGATTAATGTAAGCCAAGTAGAGAGTGTTAGTAGCTAGGTCTCCTAGTAGCTAGGAGACAGGTTAATGTTAGTAGTCAGGTAGCGTGTCAAAAGCTAGGAAGAGATAGGAAGAGGTAGAGTAGCTAGGTAGAGATAGGTAAATGTAAGCCAGGTAGAAAGTGTTAGTAGCTAGGTCTCCTAGTAGGTAGGAGACAGGTTAATGTTAGTAGCTATGCTGCTTTAGGCTAGGCTGTTGGAGGACATTATTAGGGTCTGTTCCTACTTTCTGTTCCTACTTTCTCTCCTACTTCTCCCCAACTGCATGATGTGCTGTCAGTTCAAGCGCTAACCTGCTTTCTCTTAGTCTCTTCCTACAGTAGGTGCTCCTGACCCGCCCTGCTTGACGACCCTGACTAAGATGGCATTGCAGTGACGGAAAGTTCTCCACGTCCTGCAACAAACTTTTGCATCAGTTCTGTTGTTCCTTCTGTGTCTCTGTTCTGTATCTCTGTTCTGTGTCTCTGTTCTGTATTCTCAAAACCACAGACGGTCTCGGCAGATGACCGCTTGTGCTGAGCCTGGTTCTGCCGGAGGTTTCTTCCTGTTAAAAGGGAGTTTTTCCTTTCCACTGTCGCTTCATGCTTGCTCAGTGTGAGGGATTGCTGAGAATTATACGACGCAATCTTCTGTGGTTCTCTAATTTCTACATCAAACATTGTATTGTAATAACTCTTCTTGTAAAGTGCCTTGAGATGACATCTGTTGTGAAACGGCGCTATATAAATAAACTGAATTGAATTGAAACCTCTCAGGTGGGGTTTTTTATGAGAAAATTGCATAAACAGATGGTTGAAAATTCCACAAACTTGATCTTGCATGATATAGGCCCTATAAATAAATTATAAGTGTAGCATACATTTAGGTCCATGGGTCTTCCCATTGACCCTTAACAGCATCTCTGTTTTTATGGGAAGAAAAAGCATCCAACAGCATGATTATGCCACCAACAGGCCAAAAAGTTATTTTAAAAAAAAATCTCTTCTGACTAGAGGACCTACAGCTTTCTTCATGCCACTCTGCTATCAAAGCCAGAATTGTAGAGTGCACATCTAAGGTTAATTGTCTCCTTGTAGGTTTGGAGATAATGAATTGAACTGTGAGCTTTAAAACTTAGAATATGGTTTTATATCATAACACAACTTTAAAATCATCCACAACTTCATGGTAAATCAGTTTAATATGCTTCTTGTTCTTCATAATATTTTTTCAATAATGTAGCAATGACACTGGATTTATACAGAGCTTAAATTAAACAAATTACACAATTACTCTAATGTTTTTTTTCTTTTTTGCACAGGATTTTATATCAGGCATCAGAGGAAGGGGAGTAGCAGAATGAAATGCAAGTGTGCTGAACACATTTGCAAGCCATACTTTTCAGATTTGTATTTTTTTAAATCTAAGATGTAAAAATTAGGTATCATGTTCCTTTCATTTCACAAATATACACTACTTTATGTTGGTCTTATTACAAAAAATCTCAACATAATAAACGGAAGTCTCTGCTTCCAATAACAAACAAAATGTAAAAAAAAGGGATTTAAATGCTTTACAAAGCCCTATTAAATTAGTACAAACATGTATATTAGGAGTTTAGATGGATGTAAATAAATATTTTGTTTTGCCCTCATATGGAAGAATCAAAAATACTTACAGGTACTCAAGATGTGGCAAACCCACAAATGCATCTTCATCAATCAGATCAAACGAATTTGCTGTGAAGAGTCTGTGAAGCAAAACAGCAACACTGATGAAGACAAACGATGCAACGCAGATGACTGAGTCAAAAAAAACAATGAGCTTTTTTTTCTTATATATGTCTTCTTTAAAGTAAACCTGACTGAATTCCGTTCTATGAGCTACAAACGCAACTCAAAACTTTTCTCATATTCTGTTAAAGGTTAATCATACCGAGAGATACATTAAAACATAATGCAGCAAACCACATAATATCCCACACTAGAAGTATTACCAGTGAAGACTAATTCCCTTTACTCATTTTTGATTCACCCTCTTTTGCTTTTCCCACATGCTCATGCAGATCACTTCAGTGTTATCTGAGAATATGAAGGAACTGATGCCAAGAAGGATGCATTGCAGAGATAATGCATGGTGCCAGTGTATTATTATCCCCAGCCTGAAGCATGATTAGAGCACAATTAAAGCCGACAACGGCGCTAATTTGCTAAAAGAGATTGCTTAATATACCCTCTCTTGCCATTATGTCTTTTGCAATATTATGCAGCAGTTATTTAACGTTCTGTGCTCTTTTAAAAGAAAATACCCCACACCCACTATAACACTCAATTATTTATTTTGTACCATTTTCCTTCCTTTCTGTGTTATGGCCATGAGGTCTGTTGTATGATCCTGACACCACTAAATCTGCATGTTTTGGGCTAACACATAGCTACGTTTGGATGGATGGATGGATGGATGGATGGATGGATGAATGGATGGATGGATGGATGGGCCAACAGATTGATAAATACTCACAGGAGTTGCAGATTTGGTGTGTGAACAAAGCTTGTTCCAGCAATCTCGTTGAATCCAGACTTTACAAAAGATCTCAAATTAAAAACAAAAACAAATTCGATTAAAAGAATTGTACAAATCCAATACGTATAAGATATTAAATGAGAATTGCCACAAGGTTTCTACAGCTCAGAGCTGGCCCAAAGTTGTGCATGGCCTGAAGAGCCATTTGATTTTGGGGTGCCCACTTCCTGATACGCCCATTAACCAACCAGCCATCTTTGAGAGTATTTAAACACAGATTTGGTAGTCAGGAAGAAGGTGCCAAGTCACTTGATTGGGCTTTCAAGCAGCAATAAAAAAAAGAGCTATTCCTATTTAAGGCCATTTAAGCAAGTTCACATTGAAAGCAGGCTGCAAGATGCGTCAAGAAATTTACAAACACTATAAAATGTGATTACAGGACCTACAGCAGGCTCTTGCCAATGTTGATTTCAAAATGCATGAATGTAGCCTACAATCAAAAAGACACTGCAAAGGTTTAACTTTGATGAGAAGTTTTCAAGGACGAAACCTTGCTCTCTTGAAAAACACAGGCTAAAATGAATTAAACTGGAGAGAGGATAGACAGTGGCCAATATATCCAATATTTTTCGGACAAATAAGTCTAAAATGTAATTATTTTGAAGCCAGAAAAGCACAAAAAAGTTTTCATTCCATAAAAAAGAAGACCTTACCAACTATAAGGCATGGAAGCTGAAATGTTATGGTTTGATGGTGCTTTGCTGCATCCGGACGTGACCAGTAAATCATCACAGAATACACCATGAATTCTAATCTGCAGTGTTTCAGAGGTTATTTGGGAAACCATCTGGTAAAACAATTTCAAGCTGAAACAGAGCTGGACTCTGCACAATGACAATTACCAAAACATACAGTAAAGGTAAATCCATCAAGGACTAGTTAAGAATTAAGAAATAGAAAATACTTGCTTTCGCTGACATGTTGTGGAGTGGGTTGAAGCAGTCTGTACATGCAAAAAACCCTTCAAACATTTTGCAACTGAAAGTACGGCAGTAGCAAGTTTGCACTCAGATACGCACGTATCGACATAGATATTTTCTTTTTATACTTCTCCATTTTTGCAAACCCGAACCACAAAGAGTTGGAGAACCACTGCTCTACCCTTCCTCACCGTTCTGGTGAAATAATCTTTGGCCCATGTATGGCTGATCACAGATCTTCACTCTCTGTTGCAATCAATGGATCGTTGAAAAGTTGGGCTCTATTAGGCCCTTGTTGTGTGCCTGTCAGAGAGCCCCTGCATCGATAGACAATGGTACTGCCCGTCTTCGCAACTCCACTGACAGAGAAGTATAAACTAACTTCTATCTAAAGCTTTATTTCACATAAATATATGCTATATTATGTTTAGCCCACTCTAAGAAATAAAAAGTTGGATTTAATTGATAAATTTAAGGCAATCTTTTCCACAAAACTTTGTGAATTAAGCGTAAAACGATACGGGTTTGAAATGTATTAAATCAAATAAAAAATTATTAATTACACCCCTAAAATGAACAATTTTAAGTATTGGCCTATTGAAAATAAAACTATGAATGTAATTAAAAACCCCTATATTATTATTTATTTTTTTAGAATGTACTGTTTTTTGCACATCTGATACTGTGTGATGCCAATTTATTTTGATCAATTTCTACACCTGCATCTTTCTCTATTAGGCTTACTTCAACCCATAAATTGGAAAGAAATGCATTATGGTCTTGCATCATTGATATCTGTTTTCCAAATTTGTAAACAGAACATCCTCAACTTCTGTGTGCAGTCATACAGGTCAAATGCATGCAACATATGTTGCTTATGCCATCGGCCAGCTCTGCTGCTTATGCCATCGGCCAGCTCTGCTGCAAGCTAACAACAAAATAAATAAATGTGGAATCATAGGAATTGCATTAGGAATCACATAAAGTCTTTACAGTCTCAGTTTGAGCAGCACTTACAGTGAAACGACATCGGACGGGAAAGCGTGAGGCACGGATCGGACGTTCTCACACAGGGCATTATCTTTGGTGCAGGTGCATCCAACCGGGCATCTGGGCTGCCTGGATCTGCGTCCATCAGTCAACACCAAGCAGACAACAGCGAGCCACATCAGAGCAGTCCGTCCTCCAGTCCATCCTCTACCCGGGCGACCCATCACTAGCCTCCTGTCCTGGACCAGTCCTGGGCGTTCAACTTCCACTCCAACAACCAAAAAATCTGCAAAAGATCAGACGCAGTAAGGTTGCCGAGTATTATTTCTTTTTTTTAACTTTTTCATACAAGCTGGAGCCTTGATGCAGCGTTGTCTCATCCAGATCAGCGGATTTAATCTGACAGCGAATGCCCCAAAAAAAAAAAAAAAAATCAGCCTATGATTGTGCTTTGTTTGTTGCCTTCAAAGAAGAACTCATTTTAATGGTGTTGAGGGGGGGAAGCCCATTAGACAGAAGAGAAAGAAAGAAAGACAGAGAGGGACTGGGGAGGAGGGGCTGGAAGCCCCAAGGTGCGCTTTTTTTATCACCGCTGCCAGCAGCTATTATTTATGCGCGCCACAGAGCCGTGCGTGGCTAATGGGAAGCGGCTATTCATGAGGCTCAGAGCAAATGCACCTGCCCCACTCATTCAAATGCCGCCTCCTTTCCTCCTCGCTTCAGCAGAACAATGACATTAGGATGAAAAAAGAAATGATTTTTTATTCATTCTGATCTGCACAAAACTTACATAAAACACAGAAGACGCAAAATATATTTTTCTGTCTTTTGAGCACCAACGACGTTTGTCGATTTTTAAATCCTTTTGGTCCATTTGAGCCCACACAAAGTTCTTTGTTGATTTCTGCGTAAAAGTGGTGAAACACTGGAGGTTTGTTCCCAGACTGTACTGAACTTTCACCCCCAACAATCTATCTTGATCCTGAATGATACTCGAAAATTCAAAATGCATAATAGATTCCTTATTTTCTGTTCATGGTACAAAGGGTTGACCTTTGTTCCTCCGCGAGATGAACATTATGAACCTCAAAACAGCCTAATTTTCAGTGGCATCAGGACTAAGATTAAATTCATCGAGCATTAATGTCTGGCTGTGTTTCTTACTTCTTCTAATATATTAGCCCTGCTTTGAGAATCACAGCAAACGCCCTTAACTCGTTTAATAGACATCACCATTAAGGACTCATTAATACCATACCACACCATTAAGACTTATTTATTACCATGAGAGAATAGTTGCATTGTAGCAGCAAAGAAATAGGTCCAAAATGTTCCAAGGGAAAACACAAAATTTGTCTAAACAGAACAACAAAACACAACCCCCCCAGCAAAAAAAACAAAAAAACAAACAAGCACAAGCTTTCATTTCTGTATTCCTGAAGAGAACGTAGACTGTGGTTAACCTTATTTTTGGCATGTGTGCCTAATGTTACTTTTAACACCAAAACTCAGAAAAACAAGTTTCTGGTAACTTATCTGGGGAATCATAATTTTGTGGATCTGGCACTGATCAAACTTTCAGTACAGATTGAGAAAACGTTATTATCTTTATTAGCCTACTTTTAAAAAGGAATTCTATCTCGTCACTTTTTTCTTTATATTATTTATACTATGTATAATGAGATACAATTTTATAGAACCAGATAGGCAATGACGTCATCACCGCGCGATTTCTCTGATACGTCATCCTACATCGACGAGCTTTTCACTTTGTAAACATTCAGACATCGAGGACTGGACAACGACACTCATGGATAATCTTGTAAAGGTAAAGCGTAAATATTAAAATCCAGACCCTTTGTTTGTTAAACAAGTCTTAAATAATTCTACTGCTCTGTGTCAGCAACGTTCGTGTGCTAGCATGGGAGCAATAGCTTCTTATCCTGTGTTCAGCTTTTTTTTCTTCTCTCAAAGAGTTTGCAGTTTTGTTGTAGTCAAACAGAAATACAATATCACGCTTAGGGAGCAATTGTAGTTTAGAGAAGAACCCTACATCAACATCAAACAAATGTGCACTGACATCGAGCATGTTTATTAAGGTGTTTGTAAATTCAATACAACGTGACGCAACAACAGTGACAAATCTGCTGTTGCAGACGTTTTCATGGGCATCGAAAATAACATAATGACTATTATTATTATGCAAAATAATAGATGAAATACTATAAACGTTAAGTATTTACAACAAAACAGGCAGTGTCATTTTACAGTTATGACTACAGTAATAACCGGTATTAAAGATGTTAAAAATTCAACATAAAGACAAACAATACATAATCCAGGCACAAATTTAAATAGTAAAGCATGAGAAGTGCCGCACGAGAATGTCTCAATCTACCTAAGCCTAACTCAACCAAATAAGTCTCAGTGAAAACATAAAAAAATAAACAACAACCAACAAAACAAAAAACGCTAATCATACAGTGGAGCCTAAAATCTAAATGATCTGCTTTCCACTCTTATTTTAAGATCAGTAGGAGTTTCCGTTAGGTTTGCAGGAATTCAAGTCTCACCACCTGGCACCTGTCTCCAGCAGTGATTAGACTAAAAGTGGGTACACCTTAGGGGGATTGCCAGTCAATCAGAGGGCTACATAGACCCACACATGACAAACAACCATGTGCATCCAAACACATACAAGGAACATTTAGGGAGACCCATTTACTTAAACCTACATATAAACATGTTTAAATAATACCGAATAATTATGAAGAGGAGAAAAAAATATGTATTTATTGTATTTGATGAATCGTTTTATATCATATGTTAGAAGTTACACATTCATACAGTAAAATGAGGAGCTTCATGTAATCTGGATCGATTCATACCTAAATTCTGATGTCTTCGTCTCATTTCCGCACATTGCTAATTTGCACCTTCTTACTTTATTGTCCAGCCATATGATTCACTATTGTGTATCAGTTTATTTGGTAGATGAGTGTGTTTGAAAAATTGAGATCCATGATGTGTAAAGTCATCGCACCTTTTTAAGTAATGCTGTTTTAATACTATAGTGGGAAAGAAGGACAACTACAGGAGCAGTTAGGTTGACTAACCAACAAGGTAAAATCAGTTTACTATACTTGTTTTCCTCTGTAAAGAGCAGAACAGCAAAAAGCAATAAGAATTTAATTTAGCAGATGTTCTCTTTTTTTCCTAAATCTATTTATCAAAATTAAACTTTTAAATAACTGTTATGCAGAAGGTGAATATACTATAATAATAAATATGATCTTTCCATTTTCTGGAAACTGGTCTAAATTAAAGCACCTAGATTAAATTGGGATTTTAATTTTTTTGTGTGTAATTACCATTGGATCATTTGAATATCATACTGGCTTAGTCATGGGAGTAATGTTGAGTGGTGATATCAGTCTGTACTATACACCAACCATGTAGAGATCTGTGTGCAAAGGCTAAGCAGAAAGTTAGTACTGAAACAAATTGGGCTGGACGATATGGCCTAAAAATGAAATATACGCTTTTATTCTTTTTAATTCGATTTACGATTTTTTTTCCTTCTGATTTTTCATATTCAGCTGGATGCCTTTTGTTTCAGGTGTTGGAATAGGTTTGTGGTGCTAGTGCCTTTGGCTGCGAAGGGCTTTAGGCCAATGTAACAGTGTGGGGTCACTTGTTCTACGTCTCTCGCAACAAACTCATACCAATTCTGCTACAGAAGCTCCGGGGAGCCAAAAATGTGCAATTACAATTCTATTTACTTGAAAAAAATCCCCTTCAACAAAAAATTAGAATTCATTCCTTTAATAATTTTTTTTTTTTTGCCCAAGTCTCAAACCAAACCAAAAAAACTTGGAGTAGTCTTTGAAAAAAAAACTGTTAAAATAGGAATGATAATAAATATATTTTTCGTTTGATGGTAGCTTGTTTATTTCAAAGCAAAAAATCGTACCCAGCAAGGAAAAGAGCACAATTGAATGCACCATATGAATAATAAAGTTGATTGTGATTTTTTTTTTTCTTGAGCCATACAACCAACAGCAAAACCAGCTGGTTTACAAGGGAAAGACAGCTACCCCTCCACCTGTTAGAATCAAAGTGCAAATAATTCTGAACACGATTGATGTCTGTGTGTAGTGTTCACATCTCCTAAACTGGCAGTTTGACATCAACAGATTCATGGAAGTGGTGGCTATGACTCCGACTTCAGTGACGATGATGGAGAGGGAGACTCGTCGGAGAAGTCGAGAGAGAGGTAAAATGAAAACATTAAAGAGTTGAGTCGTGAACTCATAGTGCTCAGTGATGCATAAAATTGGTTTCTCTCTTCAAATTTTGGAGGTTAACCATGCATCCATTTTATCCGTAGACAGCTCTGAACAGATGCATGTTTTATTTACCATCTTTCTGTTTATCCAGCTTACATTTGGGTGTTCATGTTTGACAGGAAACGTGAGGCGGAAATCTTACAGAAGCCATTCGAACAAGGTCGGCACTCAAAGGTGGCTCACCGCAGTGTACACTCGTGTGAAGTGGACAGGTACTGTTCTTCTACTGGGAAACAATAAAAATGTTTCAAACAAAGGTTCTCAGGTACTTGCATCTTATAATAATAAAATAATAATATCTTTAATCTTCATCACAGGTACGCTTCAACAGTGAGAGACAGAATGTAAAAATAAGAACAAAAGAAATTCTAGGAATTACATTGCATGTATTTTTAAAAAGAATTTATTTGCATAATGGTGCAGAAAATAGGTATGTAGTCAGTAACAAAAGTATTTACCGTAATCAATTTTTCTGATAATTACTCCCAACAGTGATTCTCTTCTAACCAAGATGCTTGCCTATTGTAGATTGGCTTATCCCAGACTTGTGCAGGTTTACAATGCCTATCCCTGGTGTTCTTAGACAGCTCTCTTGTCTTGGTTATGGTGGACAGTTGAGTCCGAATGTTTAAAAGTGTGGACAGGTGTCTTTTATCCAGATAACAAGTTCAAACAGCTGCTGTTAATATATGCAATGAGTGGAGAATAGACAGGTTTGTGATGGCCTAAATGCTTGCTTGTTTGTAGGTGCTAAATAGTTATTTTCTGCACCCTTTTATAAATAAATTCTTTAAGAATCTTACAATGTGATTTCTTGAATTATGACCTCTCATATTTTTTGGTGGACAACTTACACGATTGTTGGCTGACAAAATATAGTAGGTTCGGAAAGTATTCAGCCCCCCCTTTAAATTTTTCACTGAGTTGTTTCATTGCAGCGATTTCCCAAAAAAAAAAAAAGTTTATTTCTCATTAATGTACATTCAGCATCCCATCTTGACAGAAAAAAATAGAAATTTAGAAATCTTTTTGGAAAGGCTCACACCTGTAGGACCTTACAGGTCACAGTGTCAGAGCAAATGAGAGTCATAAGGTCGAAGGAACTGTCCAAACAGCTCAGAGACAGAATTTTAGCAAACCACAGATCTGGTCAATGTTACAGAAGAATGTCTGCAGCACTCAAGGTTCCTAAGAGCACAGTGGCCTTCATTAGCCTCAAATGGAAGAAGTATGGGATCACCATAACTCTTCCTAGACCTGTCCGTCCAGCCAAACTGAGCAGTGGTGGAAGAAGAGTCTTGGTCAGAGAGGTAAAGAAGAACCCAAAGATTGCTGTGGCTGAGGTCCAGGGATGCAGTAGGGAGATGGGAGAAAGTTTCACCAGGTCAATCATCACTGCAGTCCTCCATCTGTCGGGGCTTTATGGCAGAGTGGCTCAATGGAAGCCTCTCCTCAACGCAAGACACATGAAAGCCCACATGGAGTTGGAGTTTGCCAAAAAAACACATGAAGGACTCCCAGACTATGAGAAATAAGATTCTCTGGTCTGATGAGACCAAGATTGAACTTTGTGACCTTAATTCTAAGCGGTGTGTGGAGAAAACTAGGCACTGCTTATCACCTGCCCAATACAATCCCTACAGTAAGACATGGTGGTGGGAGCATCATGTTGTGGGTTTTTTTCAGCTGCAGGGAAAGGATGACTGGTTGCAATTGAAGGGAAGATGAATGCAGCCAAGTACAGAAATATCCTGGGAGAAAACCACTTCCAGAGTGCTCAGGACCTCAGACCAAAGGTTCACCTTTTAACAGGTGAATCACCCTAAGCACACAGCTAAAATAACAAAGGAGGGGCTTCGGAACAAGTCTGTGACCATTCTTGACTCGCCCAACCAAAGCCTTGACCTAAACCCAATTGAGCATCTCTGGAGAGACCTGAAAATGGCTGTCCACTAATGTTCACCATCCAACCTGACTGAACTGGAGAGGATTTGCAAGGAAAAATGGCAGAGGATTCCAAAATCCAGGTGTGAAAAACTTGTTCCATCATTCCCAAGAAGACTCATGGCTGTCCTAGCTCAAAAGAGTGCTTCTACTCAGTACTGAGCAAAGGGTCTGGATACTTATGACTATGGGATATTTCAGTTTTTATTACATTTGCAAAAATGTCCACATTTCAGTTTTTCTCTGAGGGTGCTTGATTTTAGGAAATTTCTGCAATGAAACAAACAATGGACAATTTAAAGGGGACTTAATACTTTTTGTACTCACTGTACTTTTTTGCCGCACTGTACAAGAAGGGAAAGTTATAAGGGTTCCATGCCACGTAAGGCCTTTTAGGTAAGCAGCAAGATTTTGAAGTCTGCTCGAGCATGACAAGGCAGTTAATGAAGGGAGGATAACAGTGACATAATGTAATCATATTTCCAAGTTTTGGTCAGAATGCAAGCCGATTCCATTGTGCCATCTGCAGACTTTTTTAAATATTTTTTTATGCAAACCAGATAAAAAAAGCATTACAATAATCTATTCTTGATGACACAAAAGCATGGATGATCATTTCTGGGTTCTCAAAGGATAAAACACAATTTTTGGGATGTTTCCAAGAGGGTATAAGGCAGTGTGAGTTGCGTCTTTAAAGTGAGATTTAGAGGACATCACCGGATCCAACCGTACATTCAAGTTCTTTACTTGAATGTACGGTTCTTTACATTTTTTTGTTTTTCTGCACTTTATAACACAGTCCAGTACATTTTTACTGTGAGTTTGTTGACATTTTTTAAAGTCCAATGCCAAAACCTCTCTCTTGTAAGGATTCAGAAGAAAAATAGTTTGAAAGCCTTCCCCTAATTTTAGGTAGACAGGCCTCCTGCCTCAACAGGTCAGCATAATTTTCAGCTGTTCCCTGCACATATAGTTGCAAATTATTGTATTATGTCCATTGTTAATCAACAGTTGTCTGTCGATATAAAGAAAAGTATAGAATCACATTTGAGTTTTATGGTCTGTTTGTGCGTTCAGGATGTACAAGGTAATCAGAAAAAAATCAATCTTAATCTTCCACTCAGAGAAAAAAATGTATGGATTTATTCCTACTATAAGCCCCTGTACCCTCCATATCGACTTTTTGTCACCTGCATGGAAAGAAAAACGCTAAAAATATGAAATATGATCTTAGGTGCACTTCTTTCAAGCACTTGTAGATAATTAGCTGTTTTATGCTACATATGGTCATAATAACTGATTCTCCAGGAAGTACATCCGTCCCCATGGTTATAAAAAAAAATGTATGTGCCCTTTCTTAAAAAATTGTTAAGACCAGTATTTCCCAACCCTGGTCCTCAATGCACACTTTCCTGCATGTTTTAGATGTCTCCCAGCTTGAGCAGGTCTGTTTCAGATGATTGCAATCCAGCAAAAGGCTGTTAATGAGTTATCATCTGAAATGAGGTGTGTTGATGCAGGGAAATATCTAAAACACTCACGCGGTGTGCCTCAAGGAGCAGGATTGATCAACAATGGCTTAGAGTATCTTTTCTAAATGTTTTATCTTCTGTTTTTTCAGGGAGGAAGCCCGAAACAGAAGAGCTCATCTGATATCACTGAATGCTGTATCCTTTTCTGAAATACAGTTAATTGCCAAAGCTTTCACATCTCTTGAAACCTTTTTGACATTTTGTCTTGGAAATTTCCAAACTTCACAATTCATGGAATTTGTAGGGATTTTGTAATAGCAAAGCTATTCAGAGTAACACATTCATGGAGAAAAGTGAAATGATACTCTGAAAAGATGTGGGGTACATGTGTTTTTCTGAGAATATTGGAACAGGTCAGACAGAGTAAAAGATTATTATCGAGACAAAAACGGACAGAAGACGGTGAGAAATCGTGAAAAGGGACAGTTGAGTTAAACCTAGTTTATGCTTCTCCGACCGCAAATTTGCACTCAGACGCAGACGTATTGGCGGAGGCGTTTTCTGTTTATAGTACTCCGCTCTTCCATTCCATTCTCTATTGTTTTTTTCAGCGTCGCTCGACCAGGACAGCAGGGGGTGCTAAGGTTTCATGGCGTCTCTGCCTACTATCAGACAGTGCCGCTTCTGTTTTTTTCTAGGCTTGTGAACGCATTTCTTCCTCAAGGAGCAATGAATGACAGAAAGTAAGTTTTGATTAAGCTGTAAAGCTTTTTACTAGAAGTGCGTATTATAGAATACTCTAGAAACACATGGAAACAAACACAGCAGCCGTTTTTTTGTTTCCTACACCTCCTTGTGTTCAAAATCGCCAAAGGAACTGATTAGATAAATTATCCTTTCAATATAAAGCATGTAGTGGCCAAACGCTGCATTAACTACTGATTACAGCAACTATAGAGCTCGGTTCTAGTGATGCGATCTCTGGGTGTTACTGAAACTGACCAATCAGATGCATACGCTCTCCGTCGACGGAGATGAATAGTTAAAATGTTTTGCCTCTACTCCGTGCGGCCTTGCGTAGGTGAAGGAGAGCCCTTTCGTTGGCGGATAATGGCGTTGCGTCAATCCGTCTCCGTCAAAACGCAGAAGCAGAAGCTAGGCTAGTCATGACAGGGTCTGTGATCCTTACTTGCGTACGATCAAGATTTACATTTTGCTTCCATTCTGTGATGGAGCTTTGCAGAAATTATTTTCTACTCCTTGAACTTTTTTGCACGTTACGGCAACAACATTTTCAAGGAGTTTTATGTGTTGGACGGTCAAAAAATGGCGCATTATTGCAAAGTGAAAGGGAAATCCTGAATAGTTTTCTAAACTCTTTACACATAAAAATCTTTGATACCACAGCAGGTTTTCCACGCCATAAATAATCTATATTTACCTCCATCCTGTTTCCCACCGGCAGAAAACTTTGACCACATTCCCTAAACTTGGTAAATAATATCATTCCCCTAGGATGATGCTGCCATCGGAATGTTTTAGAGCGGGAATGATGAGCTAATTATTACAATGCAGTGTTAGTTTACCTTGCAGATCTCTTCTGACCCCTACAAAGACTTCTTATAGCACATGTTCAAAAGCTGGTTTTCTTCTTGCACCTTTCGATAGATGCCAGATTCGTTCTGTGGTCAGCTGATAAATATCGATGTGACAAATTGTACCACCTGAGCAGTGGATCTATGCAGCTTCTCCATAGTTACCACAAGCCTAATGGCTGCTGCTGTTGTCAATCCTCTCCTTGCTTAGCTGATCAGTCCCAGTGAACGATCATGTTTGATTGGTTTGCAGTTGTTCCACATTATTTCCACATTTATATTTTATTCATATTTAAAGCTTGGGATATTGTTTTTATCACCTAACCCTGGCTTTAATTCTGGATATGATGTGTCTGCTGTGTCCATTGGTCTTCATGGTGCTGTTTCTTTACCAATGTTCTCTTCCAAATATCTGAGGCATTTCAAAGATGATCTGTATTTATAAGGGGGATGCACCGATACTGGTATCAGATATCAAGGTCGATATTATTCTAATGTACATGTATCGGTACTTAAAACCGATTTTGAAAATCTGGAAACTCTGCAATAATTTCCTAGAAAATGTATGTTTTTCTCTTGAAATGTTAGTTTTGTTGTCATTTTATTAATGTTTTGTTTTTTATCTAATTCACCATCAAATCAAACGTATCTTCTAATTCATTGCTTTTTTTGTGTGGTTGAAGTATCGGCAAGTACTCAGATCCAAGTAATGGTATCATATCGGTTTGAAAAAAGTGGTATCATTGCATTCCCAATTTATAATAAAATTAAATGAACACACCTAATTAAGTAGCTTCGAAAGACAAACTGTTGCTCTGATTTTAATTAGGGGTATCAGCAGAATGGAGATTAATATAAATCAATAGAGAAGGGTCTACTAAGTAATATTTTTCCTCCTGTTTCACTGTTAAGTTTTGGCTTACTTTATTCTTTTATTTATTCTCGAACAAAGAAAGTTTGGAAATGTTCACCGTTTCTGCCAAGAAATGACTGATTAACTGATCCTAAATAAACACTCCCAGTTTGAGCGGCACAAGAAGTTTGTTGGTGACTACATTTTGTATTATGGTGGACAGATGGCCGACTTCAGACGCTCCGCGTGAGTATTCTGCCTTGCTCCTTGAAAAATCTGTCGTCTGCTGACCCTCATGGGTGAAGTGATGAAAATTTGTTTTCTTTGCACAACACTGGAGATGGAGATGCGTTGTTCTGATCCATTTAAATACTTCGCCACAGCCGGTGACGGCAATCATTCTCCCCATTTATCTGCGTTTAAGATCTTCCTCATGTTTATTTCAGAGCCAAAGACAAAACCGATCTGGACGTGCTGCGAGAAAATCACCGTTTCCTCTGGAGGGAAGAGGATGAGGAAGACATGACATGGTGATTAATCAAAACTGCTCTTATGGGAAACTTTTAATGCTTCAGACGCTCACTTTACTTTTGAAAGACTGCATTCAGGGTGTCAAATATCTTTACTTGCTTATGTAGGAGGTGACAAGTCAGCCTGTTTATTACTTTTACTAAATTTGTGACTTACTCTCCTGAAGGGAAAAAGAAATTGCCAAGAAGTATTACGACAAGCTGTTTAAAGAGTACTGCATCGCTGATCTTAGCAGGTACAAGGAAAACAAGGTGAGCCAAATACATTTTTATCATAGTTTATCCCTTTGAACATTTTAACAGCGAAAAAAAAGAAAGAAATCGAATGAATAAAACTCAAGTTAAAACGCCAAAGCAATTCTCTGTTAATGGCTCTCTGCCTCCATGAGACGTGACAGAGTAATCGATTGTTTGACTCTGCCCTAGTTTCTCGAAGGATCACATTAGATAATGGTCCCATTGGTGATATAAAGTGTGAAGGTTAATATTTGCTTACTGACACTAATCTCCATTATAACTGGCTTGTTGTTGAAAGAGGTTGGGGGTATGATGGGTTTTTTGGGACTTTGGGGTGTCTATTTAAAAAATCTGACAGCATAGTTTGTTCAACAGGTGGCTTGATTTGTAATAGATGCAAAGCTGTTAAAAACTATTGGGCCTCGTTACAGTTTCCTTCTATTTTTTTGCTTTTTCAACTAGGTATAACCTGAGTAAGTAGAGAAAACGGGTTTGAAAATATGTCACCCACACTTGGCCAGGCCCCTCCGTGCCTCCTGGCCCTGCCCACTTTGGTAGAGTTTTTCAAATGTTGCCTGGGGGCGGAATGATGCTTTTTCGTGGGGTTCTGTTACTCTTTAAATCTAAGTGAGATGCAGTTTGTTAATTCGCCAATAAAACCTCCAAGAGGTCCGAATTAAAACAATTCTGTGAAAAAGAATGGAACAAAACTTATTCTACAGCAATGCAAAAGACTGCAAGTTAATACAAATTGTTGATTGTGGTTGCCGCTGCCATGATGGCACAATTAAGTGGGAAAAACAAACAAAAATTATAATTTTGATTGTAGATATGGAAAGTTAAGGTAAAATGTATTTTCTTGTAGTCTTTTCTTGGCTTCGTTAATCATATGTTCTCATGTTTTTTCATTTTGAAGAGGGACTAAGCAAAATTGGCGAGTGTGTCATGCCTCATTTCTTCCCCAGCCAAACAGCATGTTGTGGATCATTAACCAAATACTCCTAGAAGGGGTGGTCTGCAAGAAAAAAAAATATAAAAAAACATTTTAAACTACAACAGATTTTTTATTAAAATCTCCTAGTTAAAAAAAACATATCCAATTCAAATTAAACTTAAAATAACTGTTTTTTCCAATGGGAAGTTAAATATCAAACTTGGGAAATTAGGCAGAATAACATTTATAAACTGATTTTTACCAAATTGCTAAATTTTACTATCTTACATTAATCACCGTTCACATTTCATTGATTAAATTTGTACATTTTCAGAAATTGCTTCTTCCCAATGCTTCTTTTATTTTTTATCTTTTGTCATCAACCATTATGAAAATTACATGTGTTGTAACTTGATGTAACTGCGGACTTGATTGTCAGGGTCAAAAGAACAGTTTGCAGCGTCCACTGGTTGTGTTTCACATGACACACAGCCAGTTTTTCATCCCATATATGGGGCTGATTTTTGGACCACTTCGGATAAAATTCCACACCAGTCTTATTTCATTTAAAAGTTTTAAAGGTGGTCTTTGAGTAAAATGAAATTAAGTTATTTTTTTGTGTGTGTGTGTGTAGCTTTTTTGCAGTTTATCTAATCTAAGTGTTTTACAGATTTATAAATAAATGTTCATTTTAACATTTATATTTCCTGTTTTACTAAATGTTGTGAATGGTCTACTTAATTTTTAAGTGGGAAATGTATCTATATTTTTCATTACATGTTTTTATTGTCTTTTTGTTTGTTTGTAGTAATTTTCATTGTGCAAAAACAACTAAATTAGCAAGTCATATTTACCTTAAAAGTTTGAGTAAGTTAAATATAAGTGTTTTTTCTAACAAAGTAAATTGTTAAGTTGCTATTTAAAACTGATGAAGGTCTTACATATAAATTATAATGTTCTTTTAAAAAGTATTTGATTTAACACATCTTTACTGGGAAGATTAATAATTGTGGAGGGCCATTTGTATTAATATGCAACTGCTGTAAATGTTCCATCCCCAAGATTAATAAAAAAAAAAAAATTTGCATTGTTTTTGCTGAATTTTTTAAATTTTTTATCTATGCCTACCAGTTTGGATTTCGCTGGCGGACTGAAAAAGAAGTTGTTTCCGGAAAAGGTATGTCTTAATCCTTAATTACTGTAAAGTTGCTGGGGTTTTTGTGTTGTTTATTTAAAAAGAAAACTTTTCTCTTCCCTCATGGATAGCTAAAGCTTATAATCCCTGTCTCTATTAGCTAAAACCCTGGGGCAAAAACTGTCTTCCTCACTTTTAGTTGATGTTTTGCAAGTGGTTCATTATTAGAATTGTTCTGGGACTTAGTCTTCACTCATATAGAATCTTTAAATAATTTATTCTTAACATATTTACATATTCTGCATTTATCTTTTTGTGAAAGTGTTGATTTTATTTCTTATCAACAGCTATGAAATAAACTAAACAATAATATGCTGTACTCTTATAAGTATATGACATGGTGAGTTTACAGATGTATCCACTAGATGGGGACAGAGATAAAAAACTTTTTACTCATTACATATTACCATAATGTTTTCTAAGAAGTTCCTCTGCACTGGAGACCTGGAGATCCATCACTTTAGTTTTAATTATGTGAATATAGTGTAGAATATTATATTTTTTTCTGTCTTATGTCTTTTGCTCTTTTCTTACCTCACCTTCAGGGAATGCCAGAATTCCTTTGATATATTTGACTCATTCGAAACACTTTAGTCCTCTGTTTATGCCTCTCATCTTCAGCCTCCCTCGGTTCTTTTGAGACATTTCGGAAGAGCTTTGATGATTGCTCTCGATTATTTGCCGAGGATTAGTGCCACACCTCCTCTCCTCTGTGCGGTAGTGACTGATATTTATAGTTTTTTCCAGAAAAGACAGTATCTGCAGCTTAGTGAGGGTACACCTGCTTCGACTGCTCATTGATTTGCTTTGAGACATGTTCATTTTACATTTTAATAATTCCTCTGCCAAGGTCGAGGTGCATTTTTCTACGTTTGCCAGCCTGTTTATGGAGAAACTAGCATTTACTGTGGATCATTTCAAAGGAAGAAAGAAAGAAAGAAAGGGGTTTACTTTAGAGAGGATCCAAAGCAATAACTTCAGCAGCTAAAAAAAGGATACCGACTTTATCTTAGGGACTTCTAGTTCTCTTTTGTTTACACCACTGCAGCCTTACAAACATAAAGTGTGTCTGAGAAGGCTGACTAAGCCAATATATTGTTCCAGATTAAGAATGTGTAATCCTGGTCTCTGACTGTTCATCCCCTGTTGCAGTACTCTACAGGAAGTAGGATTAGATGGGTCAGATGCACTTCACTACAAGTGTCACCCCTTTGATTTGTGGGCTAATAATTCCCTGGGGTCAAACTGAACCACTGCGTGGAACACCGAACTCTCGTCTGCTAAATCAATACCAAACTGACTCTGTAGGGAAGATATTGGATTGCTGTTTAGTTTTGTTAAATCTAATTATGCACGAGGTTTAAATGTGTGTGTTAAAATAGGAGGCATACAACTTTGGCTTCGACTGAGCAGAACAAACACCTGAATTGGAGCAAAATTTTAACATTATAATTTATTGATTGATTCTACGTGGACTACGTGTTTTTAGTCCCAGCTCACGTGTAATACAAATGACATAACCAGACTAAACCCCTATTTACAGATATAAGGTCTGATTTTTTTTTTCCCCTGTTAAACTGACCTTTCATATCCTCATAAGGTCTATGCACTTTAGCTCTGCCGCAAACGTCTTTGTTCAAATAAAGGGGGTTAGGTTCCTGTTAGGTCATGTCCACTGCTCTCCATCCAATAAGGTGATTTACAGGAACACTTACCATTCCTTTCATGGCTGCAGTGTGATGTAAGGTCAAGGAGCCAGAGGTACATTCAGGGTTTCTTTATATATCTTCATGAATTATTAAAGATATCAGTTCAAAGAGTTATTTGATAACATCCCTCTCTGTTTAAAGCATATTGGAATGCCGTTTTCTACTTCAAAGATAAATATTCTACTGTTACAGAATTACTCCCAATTAACATGGATTGTGGGGATTTAATACGGTATTTTCCCTCCATATTAATACGAACAATCCAACTTATTTGTTGCCTTCCCTTTTGCTTTGCTGTTTCTTGGGTAATTTTAAATAGTATTTAGTGGAACTGCAAAAACCCAAAACAACCCCCCCCCCCTCCCCCCCACACACACACTCACACTCACACATACACTATACAGTTGCCCATTTCACACAGAAGCAGTTCCGCAGACAAAAAAAGAAAGACAGAAAGAAAGAAAATGATGAACTCTGTTGTAACAATATTGGAACACCAGGTGGCACTTGTTAAGTGGACTGTGTCCTTTATTCATAATCATCTAGTGGTGCCCAGGGGTTTGGTATCTATTTAGTGATCAGGTACAGAAAGATATGCAATTTAATGACCATAGGGTTTGGCATATTTTAAAACATGTGCAATGGGCTTTCAGTATTTCCACCTCTCACGTTTCACTGTTGCTCTATATCCGGAAACCCAAAGCAACTCTGCGGATTGTTGACTTAAAATAATCTGTCAGGCCTTCAAGACTGTTCTTATCATTGATGGCAGTTATTGTTTATATATTATTTGCATTTCTTTGGTGTGAAGAGTCTTAAATTAGGGTTTCAGTTTCAGCTCTTAACAGAACGCAACAAAAATGCATATATTATCCATTCCCTCTGGACTGTTAAAATTATGAACTCTTTGTTCTCTGGCACATTTTTCATGTGTTCGCATGTATTCTGATATCTGTGTTTTTGACAAGGTATGTAGAGTTACACAATCTTGTTGATGTAATATGTTTGTCTGTTTACTGAAACAGCTCATGCTTTTAGCAAATCCTTCACATCTTACTCCTTCATCTGCAAGGCTATTAATTGAAACCGGTACTAAATTATCAACAGACTGAACAAAAAGCAGTTGATTTGTTTTGGTTCTATATTTTCTAAAAGTACTGGTGCTCTCATTATGTTAATTTTTGCTAATTAGTTACTTGATTTCTAAATAAATCCGGGACAAATTCAATTTACCAAGCATCAGTTTTCCTATTAATATAGATGTCGATTAAAGTTTCACACATTGAACGAGCATGTTGAATTTATTATAGTGGAGGTGCAAGCTGTCTCCCTCTTCACACTGGTAGAACAAACACTTTCTGTGTATTTGTTTTTATCCCAGAGGAGTCGATGTACTGTAATAGCTACATGGCCTTTTACAGCTATTTTACAAATATCAGCATGTCCAAGAGCAGCAAGACAACATCAGTGTCTTCTCTTCTTCCTGTGAAACAGAAACTCACAGAAGGTGTGAATGTTTGTTTGCTCTCGAAATCAGCCCCTTTCTTTTTTAAGAGTCCTAATCCTTTATCTGTGATTTTATTTTTTGTCTACATCAACGCATTTCTCTGCAGTTGGCTGACACAGGGGCGTCGTCCACTCCGGTGTTGATATTTGCCTGCGGCCGATAGACCCCACTAGCATTAAAGCAGACTTGTTTTTTAAAGGCTTGTTTGCAACTGACATTGGCTTTTATGTTTTAGCTCAGATTTCTAGTTTTTCTGGAAATTCTGTTATGCAGGAGCAGATGTTCAGCTACAGCACTGCATTCCAGGCCATGTTTTTCTCTTTTTTCCTCTGGTATAAATTACATTTGAGTGTTGCTGTCAGGAGGAGGTCAGAGGGCAGAGGTAGATGATGTTAAGCTGCTTGTGTGTGGGCGTCCGATGATGAAACAGGGAATGGTCCTTGCTTGTGTAACATCTTTAAGTTAGCAGAAAAATGGTCTCTATGTTCTGAAAGGGCCGGAATGAGGTTTGACAGGTCTCTGCTTCTTTTGAGGGACTAACACTTCTACCCAGGGGACTCCAACTTCAGCTTTTTCACTTTTTTTTCACATTGCAAACACAAATCTCAATGGATTTTATTTGGGTAGATAAATGCCTCTCACATTAGACTTGCCTCTGTGAAAAAACAAACAAAAACCAGGGTCATTTCACTTTCATTTCAAAATTATGTAAAATTGGTTTTAGTCCACCAAAACATGGGGTTTCTAAATCATAGAACTTATCAAAAAAAAAAAAAAAATATATATATATATATATATATATATATTTTTTTTTTTCCTTTCTCCTGAAGGTTAATTTTACCTTTTTAGAAAGGTATGCCATTAGTGTGCTTATTTTTTTCTAATCGAGTTTGTACAGGGAATTTAGAGCTTCCTCTGTGGTTTATTTTTATCTAACTCTATTTTGCTTACTGGCTGTTTCATTTAAGTTCTTATTGAGGTAAAATAAAAGTGGCAGACCAATTTATAGGTGAAATCATCACTTCCTCTTTAAATAATGTGCTTAGCTAGGTATTTGTTCAATGGATTGTATGTACTTCATAATTGATGATATCCTGCCGGGCTTTGTGTTGCCAAACTAAATAGATCAGCTGCAATGAAGAAGCTATTAAATGTCATTCAAAAAATAACAGATAATGGCTCTAGGGCTCTAAATCCCAGGTACGAACTCTAGTATCTAATGTTTATCCGTGATTGTGTCACAAAATTCTCTCTGTTAACTGTTAATGCAAAATACATCAGCAAAAGAACAGGTATAACAGAATTAATCTCATTGGTGTATGGGTGAATTTTGGAGACTTTCACATTTGACTGTTTCCAACATAATTTTGCCCATGTTGGTATATGCAGTATTTAAAAAATGTATACATGAAAAGTTGTATTTTAGTTTAAGCAATGCTCATGTCAATTTAAGATGCTGACTGTACTACCTTACAGACTGGATGGGATGGAGTCATGTGACTAAGTACAGTCATGTGACTCCACCCCATCCAGTCTGTTATATGAAGAGAACAGTGTTGCAAATGTAGTGACTGTGTCACTATATTTATAAAGTTTTTAATCCCCTCTATCGACCCTTTAAAAAAATAAAAAAATAATCTAGCAACAAATCTAGTGTCCATTTATCATTATTGAGGGGAACTGCTCAATGTTTGCAGAGGTTCAGTAAAAGGCTAATAAAGTTGTGTTATGTTTAAGAAATCTCCTGCTGAAGCATCTCTCTGCTGATGAGGTTAATTGGCAGCAGGTCAGTAAAATAATTAAAGGATAAAAGGAGCATCCCTCAGCGGCTTTCAGTCATAAAGATGGGTAGACCTCACCTCTGTTGGCGAGACTATGTGAGCTGGTGTTTTATCAGTTTTTAAGATAAGATAAAGAAGAAAAATACAAAAAAAAAAAACTTTAAATTCCCAAATTTGTCTAAACAGTAAAACCTAAAAAAATCTCTATATCAAGTAATCTAATGGGTGGGGCTAGAAGCCAACACTGATTGGCTACAATGTTTGGGGCTTTTAGTCAGCATCCGATTAAGAGGCTGCTTGAAATCCACTTTCAGTTTTCTAGATCAGTTGCATCTAAAAAATGTTGATCTAATAAACCTAAAATATTATCCAGAACTGCTAACGGCTGTCCTAAATTTGTCAATGATTAAACTGAAGCAGAGTAAGAAAATTCTCCTATGGTCCATGGGTAGAAATGTAAAAGTTTAGAGATAACATAATTTCTTTATTTAGCTTCTTATTTATTGCAGACTGTTATTTATCTGAACTAGAGAAGTATTTTTTTTTTCAGCAAAGACAAATGATTGAATGAAATGAAACAAAATCCTCTGTGCGAGTTATCATGTGTGATACAAATATCCACTTCTATTATCTGATTTCACAGCAATGCATCTGTCATGAATGTTTAAGGGTGATTTTAAAAATGAATGCAAGCTGACTCAGGCCTCAGCTCTTGGACTTTATCCAGTGACTGTTAATCGTGCAGCCATCTGTCCTGCAGTAAATGTCTGTATTGATCTCAAGCCGCTGGCCCGTGGCATAATTAGCCATTGACGTAAAAGGAAAGGAGTTTCCCCTCTTAACGGGCTTTACTTAGCCAACCTGTTGTCAGTTTCAGTATTTTCATGGACCCATGTGAGGCTTACCTGACCTTAAGTGTGGGAATACTTGGTGCATGTCAACAAACCACAATAGACGTCATTTAGCTTAAATTGTTATTATTTCAGTGGACATTTAAAAAATGAGTTAATACTCACTGATGCAAAGCAGAAATGCTCCTTATTCCTTCATTTAAAGAAAAAAATCCTCAGAACACATAAAAGCGACTAAATTGGTTCATTTTATTTTTCACATGAGACATTGCAGAGCCTGGGGGCTGGTAGCTGACAGAAATAAGCGAACAATTCTTGATGTGATTATATTTTAGTTTCTGGCATTTATTTTGTCAAAGAAATTGCCTCGACACAGATTTAATATTAATTCTCCTCTGCCAGGGTTGAGGTTGTGTGTACCTCGGGGGGTCAAACTTGCACTAGTGTGCCCTCTGAATATATTATAATCTTTTATATTCGACACTGAGCTTGCTCTCTTTAACGCTGCAGGGAGTTGGAACTTATTCAAGGGCAGTTTGTTCCAGAAGAAATGCTTTTGTGATCTTTTCTTTAGCCATAAACATCACTGTTTATGTGCATACATTAGATATCTATTTGGATTTTATATGTATAATAAAGACTTGAAAACACCATACACAAATTCCCAGTTTACTGCAAATGTTAGAGTTAATGGTCAGAACAGTTTACTAATCTCTCTAGGTGGCAGTTGTTATCGACACTAATTTGAGAGTGCGATGGGTTGAGTGCTTTAAAATGAACTGATGATGCAAAACCAGAAACTCATTTAAAAATGTATGCTTTAGGGGGTTCTTTTTTCTAAGGAAGGTTCTGGTTTAAAGATTAACAATAAAGTTTATACCAGAATAAAAAAAATGCTGTAACTTTGGTTAATGATGTAGGGACAAAACTTAGAGAAAAAGTTCTTCACCTGATTCATACACTTTCAATGGCTTTCATACACTACTATATGACTAGAATACATCCAAATATATGTTACAGTGTTTTTAATGGTAAAAGTGATTTAACACCAAACATAATATACCAGGATACCCCATTACACCATGAATAGATCCCTCTTCACCTTGATGAGAATGCATGAAATGTGTGGATAGAGCTAGAGAATGCTGATAATGGTTGAATTAAGACTTGGCCTCAGACTAATTCTCTCAATTATCCTACTGTAAAAAGGAAATTACATCAAGTTTGCCAATGAATTTCAGTTTGAGCTCTAGGTAGAATTTCAGAAGATGTTGAATTATCAAAATATAAGTGGTCCTTCGGTGTATGAAAAATGGAAGCAAAGTTTTGGGAAGATTGTTGTAAATTAGGGTTACATATAAAAATTATTTACTAAAAAGTCAGATTCTTTACATTTCCTTAATATAGTGTTTCTTTTTCCCCCCCTTGGAGGTAAATCCTGTTATTGTTCTTACAACCTCGGACCGGAGCCAGCCGTGTCTGGTTGTTTTTTTTTCTCCCTCTTGTTTAAGCTGACGTCATTGCTTCTTAATCTCACACGTGAGTCTGAAGTCCTGAAGTCACAGCTGACCAGCGTCACCTCAGCCGATTGTTGAAAGCATCTTGAGATGCCGCAGGTGAAGGCGAACATCACTTTTCCCACAGTGGATCCCTTCTTGACTCTGAGCCAAGAGTGGAGCGCTATGACGCACTTGCTCCTTCTGTTACAATCTGGAGGAACCCCGGAGACTAGATCAGTGCACCTTAAGCTTCTCTAGGGATAATAGGTGGGTTATGCAGCGGCTAGAGGGAGGCCTATGAGATGAAATAAGGGAGATGAGAAGGAGCTGTGTTGATAAGTAGCTAGGGGTGCAGATACGGTTGAAGTGGGGGGAAAGGGGTGACACATCTAAAGGTTTTCTGAAATCCATACTTCTCAAATAAAACTTTCCACTATGTTTTCTCTGTGGGGTTTTGCTAATTTCTATGTAATATTAACTAATCAATATTTATGTCTCACTTTGTGCATATGAAAATCAAAAAAGTAAGGAACTTGTAGAAAAAGAATGTGCCTGTAAACCTTTTCTAAAGTGCTGTGTGTGCTTTCATCCGTCAGGTCAGTTCCAGTGTGGGAACAAACGCTGTGGAAAAGAGGAAGGCCTGAAAAGCTGGGAGGTGAATTTTGCCTATGTGGAACACGGGGAGAAGAGGAACGCTTTGGTCAAACTCAGTGAGTTTCAAAATCGTTTTTAAAATACATAATTGAGTATGTGTTAACACAACTCTCTGGCAGATAATGCACCTGTCTGTCACCCAGAAACCATAATAACACTCTTTTAGGTGTCACTTTTCAGAGAATCGCGTTTAAATTACTGTAATTTGTTGATCTGCTAAGTCAGTCAAGCTGGGAGTGACAGGCTCTTTTAACAAGGTGAAGGGACAGGTCACTTCCTGACAAAAATATAAAAATGTAGTTTGTGCTTCAATTGAATCTAATTTGTTACTGTTTAAAAAAAAATACTATGGCTGGATTATGCTTCACTGAGAAGACATTTGAAAAACAGAATAATCAGGCCTTTTTTTAGTTTGAGCTTGTTGTAAAATCAGCCAAATAGCTTTGTTAGAGAATATATCAACAGTAAGATTCAGAAGGTGGACTTTGGCTGCTTTTTGTGCTATTTTTTCTGTCATAGTCAATGATGGTATAGTATATGATGTTAGAGATGGCTATTGACTTACCGAGAGCAACCCCCATTCTCCCTCCGTTGGCCTCCAGAGCAACACTTCCAGATTCTAGTTTGGCAAGGTATGCAACAAGGGTCAGGGCAGGATTCGATTCCCAGACTCCTGGGTCAGAGTCATGCACTCTAACAAGTCAGCCAAAGGGATATCCCTGTGGCCCAGTGGCAAGGGCGCATAATCTGTCGGAGCCTGGTTAATATTAATTTGGAACAATTATACCAATAACCTAATACTGGGATTATTTATTTATTTATTATTAATGAAACTCGAATTGTCAGTGACAAACTGAGCCAAACAGGGCACCAGCTTCTTAGAAAAAATATACATGAAAAGTTGTGTTTCAGTTTGAGCGATGCTCATGTCAGTTTAAGATGCTGAGTGTACTACCTTACAGACTGGATGGGATGGAGTCGTGTGACTATGTATGAAAAAATAGCGGCAGGCTTTATCAAGAAGGTGAGATTTTATCAATACACACGGTTAACCCAGTGAAGACAAAGAAGCCACGTGTTAAACGTTCGGCTCAGCATATTAACTGTCTATAAATGTCCATGTCATCAGACGGACCCTCAGATATGTCATGTCCTAAATGTTTAACCCGAGAACCAACTTTGAGAACAGAGCCAGACAGAAAGAAGTCAGGGAATACTAAATTCAGGTCCTTCCTACTTTCAACACATACATCATGAATATCAAACTCTGCACCAAGTTGAGAGCAGACCCTTAACAATTGTTGAAGGCCAACACTATATGGGGAGATGAGTAAATTATCTGCATACATGGATGTTCATTTAAGTGAGTTAATAAAAACAAAATAAATCCTTGAACACGTTTGAACAAGAGGAGGACAAATAGCAGAAATGGTACCAAATACCCTTAAGGTTAATCAGAGTTTATTGTTTATTGAAACAGGGACAGTGTAGAGGTTTTCTGAAATTCCTACTTCTCAAATAAATAGTATATAATTATATAAATATTAAATATATATTTCTATGTAATATTTATATAACACACTTTCAACACAAAGGCAATTCAAGGTGCTTTACATGATTCAGTGGTAGAGAAACCAAATAAATGATAAAAATAAGAAAATTAAAACAGATCATTACTAAAAGAAATGCACTTAGTAACTAAGCATGAAAAATAAAATTTATGTGAGAGTATGAAATTTAAAAACAAATAAAACAAGAATAAAAAGAGAAGGTGTAAAGAACAGATTTATGCAAAAGAATATAGATAAAAAACTGATAAAACACAATCAATTAATCCATAAATAAAGAACAAATTTATGCAAAATAATATAGATAAAAAACAGATAAAACACAATTGGTTAAAAAATCAGAATAAAAATCCAACCACGATAATCAAAGAGTGGTCAAAAATGCAATTTAGGACTTAAAGGCAGCTCTGAATAGAGTTTTAATCTTTGATTTAAAAGAGCCTAACAATTCAACACTTTTGCATTCTTCTGGAAGTTTGTTCCAGATTTGTGGAGCATAGAAGCTGAAAGCTGCCTCTCCCTGTTTAGTTCTAATATCATATAATGATCCAGATCAATATATATATATAACAGGAGGTTCAGGGAGGATAGGTAATACAATGCTGATAACCAAAAATTGGAAAACAGAAACCTCTGCGGTACAAAAACTATTATCAGTAAATAAATTCTAGATAATTTACCAAATTTGATCCTCGTATTTAACTGACATTAAAACAGCAAGGGGTCCAATAGTACTAATATTGTTCCTTTCTTGCAGGACTGTGTCCTGAATGCTCTTTCAAACTCAACTTCCATCACAAGTAAGTCGACTTACATTTCATTTTTAATATTTAAAAAAAATCTAGGTTATTTGGCTGACTTATGTCTGAGACTGCGAAGAGTGTGCACTTGTCTGCTCAAAGTAGGGCAGAGAACATTAGACAGCGAGCACACACTGTGATGTGGTGCTCTGGGGTTTATAAATCAAGCCTCAACTCATAAATGCTGTCTGCAATTACAAGTGATGTTATAATAACATTCAAAAATCATTAAAAACCAATAACCTTTTGCTTTCATTCTTTCTGTGTTGTTTTCTCAGCAAGGGTTACGTGGTTTACCGTGTCAGACTTTGGTCAAATTGTGCTTTTTTTTAGGAGAAAGGAGGTGAAAGTAAAGAGAAAAAGAAAGATGTCTGAGGAGAACAAAGAACCAACAAAGACGAAGAAAAAGAGGAGGAAATCCTCCAAGCACAAGAAGCACAAAGGTACCACTCTTCTGCAATCGTCTTTAAAATAAGGACAATCTAATGAATCTACCACCCAGAAGCAGCTTTGTGTACATTTTATTCTTGGATAAGAAATTTCATTATAAGTCTAATTTTATCTGGTATTTTCCACAGATCACTCCACATCCTCTAGTGGTTCAGAGTCAGAGTCACAGAACTCTGATAAAGGTGGTGCACACAACTCCCTATCACACAAACCCACGCACACACAAACACACACACAATCACTTTCCCAGTTATAAAATCTTTTTGATTTCCCCTTTCTTGGACACTGAGGGTGCCTCCCTTCAAACCTTTTGACTGAAAACACCTTGACAGCTTCTCCTGGAGGCAGATAGATTAACCCTGCTGTTAATGCTAATCGGCTGACAGCAGGTCTGTTTTCTCCTGGCGTCTATATATATATTTTGAAATGTTTTTATCTCCACTTTTATTTAGTTGTTCACTGTGAACAGCTTGACATAAGATACGCCTTTGCCCCCGTGCACCTTTGTTTTGGTTTTTTCCTTGATGTTGACAGATCAGGGGGCGGGGAAGGTGAAAATGTACACGAGAAGCAAACTTCCTTTGCACAAATGTTATGTCATTTAGTTTAACACACACACATGCTTGCTGTTTATGCTTGTAGTTGAACCTGGTAGTCTTTCGAAATGAGCATCAGACCTTTTTGAGAATGTAGGTTGTTTACAGAATTGCTGCCAGGACTCAATCAAGGAAATAAAGAAGAGAGTAAGAGTTGCATAGCATTTATTAACATTTTTCAGATGATATCAACTTATTTTACCCCAACAGATTTGATGAGAACGTCCTCATTTCTTAAGCAGGCTTCCTGGAAGGTTTCTTTAAAAATCCTTTAATAGAAGAAGTGTCTTTCTTCTTTAGTCTTTCTTTTTGGGATTTTTGTTGTTGTTGTTCTTCCTTCATTTGTGACCTTTTTTTTTTTTTTCTACCTGCCTTCCTTTTTTTTCTCCCTTTGTCCTATTTTTGCCCTCCTTTCCTTCTATTCATTCATTTTTCCTTCCCTCCTTCTTCCTGAACTTTGTCTTTTATTCTTTCTTTCTTTCTTTCTTTCTTTCTTTCTTACTTTCTTTCTTTCTTTCATTTGTTAATATATCCATTCATTGTTTAATTTCTTTATATATATATATAATTTTAAAAAAGCACACCATCTGAAAGAAAGATATTACATAAACAATGTGTCGGGACACGTTCAACTTTTGATCTTGTTTTCCTTCGACGAAGTGTAACTGAAAGTCCTGTATTCTCTCTGAACAGACACTGAAGCTGGAAATGAACCAGACAGCCAATCAGAAGCTGACCACTGGCGAGGGCCTGCCCCTGCTGTGGAGGAAAAATCAAGGTGAGATTAAGAGGCCAATCTTCATATATCCTGTCCGTCAGTAAACTCTCCAATGTCTGTTTTGAGGACAACATACTATGTAGCTCATTCATTGAGATGTTTCTCAGTTTTTTTTTTTTTACTGTCGGGACAGGTAAGATGCAAAACCTTTTAACCTTCAAAATACCGTTTTGAAAAGTTTTCTGCATGTCAACATTTCTCCCGTGTCCCGTTAACCGTTACTCACAGTTTGTGCTCTGAATCATTGTTGGAAGCCAACAATCATCTCACTTCATGTAGAGTACTGATGCTCTGCCAGAGTTAATCACAGCCCCCTATTCTACTGTTGATGTCAGCACTGAGCATGACAGGAACTGACATGTCTGTGTTTTGCCTGTTTTATCTGTTTAGGGAGGAAGAGTTTGATGAGTACTTTGAAGACATGTTTCTTTGAATCTGCTGGTATCAGCGGCAAGCCTGCTGTGACTACACTTCCTTTTGTATCCCACTGATATTAAGCGTGTTCTATTTGGGTCTTGTGTGGATGAAATAAACATAATGTTTACCCTGCCTCTCTGTGTCAGCTTTCTGTTTACATATCTTGGCTTCCTCTTGTTTCACTTTCCGCACCATCATGAGAATATTTGAATGTAGTTTGAGGCTGGTTGACTCATGGGATGGTTATGGCTGGATAGATTACTGCTTGGATCAATGATTAAAAAGGTTTTGCAAAAGCATTTACAACCTTTTAATTTTATTAACTTTTTGTCCTATTTTTCAATAAATTGTGACAACTACAAACGTCAGAATTTTTTATCACGGTTTTATGGGATTTCCAAATAGAAAGTAGTATATATCTGAAAAGGAAGGAATTCTTTTGAACAATTATAGATCCTCAAAGTTGGCATACATTTGTATTCAGCCTCCTGTACTCTGATCGGTCTAAATCCAATGCAAACGATTGCCTTTGGAAATGTATTTGTAGTCAGCCCCTCTTAGGTCACAGAACAGCTGAGACACATACAGTAAATGGTTAGCTAAATACTATTAAATTGTGTTAGGGAATGAAAACAGTCACCATTTAACCAGTATTTCAAATATTTTGATCAACCAAAGTTTTAATTGACTTCCTGTTGAGATTCTCATCTTTTAAAAATACCTTTCTTTTGGGGATATACAACAGCTCACTTTTTGAGGTACATATGTTATTATTTGCATGGTGATTGAATCTGAACACTAAGAATGCGTTATAATGTCAAGTGTGCACACAAGCACTTGACGCTGTCCACTTGTAACTGCAGGTATAAACTGAGGTATTTAAACTGCTTATTAGCACTGTAAAGGTTAAAATACTTTATATACATAAGACAGGAGAACAGCAATTTGATAACAGCATAGATTTTCATGTTGCAGTTTGCTCTTTTTATAGAATTAATATAGATCACACTTAAAAGGAACAACATGTGACAAGTCAAGATCTTTAGAAACCAAGATAAGTTTCAAAAGGGATTGAAATATATAAAAAATCAAATCTGTTGTTTAAATTCAAAAGAACTTTAGAAGGATTTATTCTCGAGTCAAGGTTTTTTGTGCTGCAGGAACTTCATAAAATAATGGTAAATAAGCCTTTTGTGCCTCTTCACCCCAAAATACACGGTCAGAAGTTTGTCAACCAAATCCCTTCCATGTGTAATCCATTCTTCAAACAATTCAGAGAACTAATAAATCTGACATAGAAATTCTATAACCAAAAAGCAGAGCTTTTCTTGATGATCTTAAATAAGAAGACCTTTGAAAATCTTGGATAAAATGGTTAAAAGTTCACTTACAGCTTGAAAAAAACTACATATTTATGTTATTTTTTGTTCATATGAATTTATTTTTAAAAAATCCTAAAAACAAATATGCAGGGCCTTCGCTTTTCTGTTTTCCTCTGGAAACCTAAGTGTCATTTAACTTAACTTGCGTACCTTATCTGAATAAGAGCGTCAAAAGCGTTTTTTGTTTTTGTTTCCACAACACAACTGTCTGTGTCTTTGTGACTAGAAATATTTTTTAAACAGCTGATTTGGTTTTTTCTTGTTAACAAGGTAAATGTACGGTAGTATACTTTTTCAGTTGGGTGTGCAGAAGTCTACAGACAAGTGGATGAAGAAAATTACTCTGTTATGTATCTGATTTTTGTGCAGCACTTTGGTTAAACGTGTACTCAGTGTATGCAGTGTAGGTCTCCACACTTGACAAACAATTTTGGACCTTGTTTCTCTTAGAGTATTTCTTCAAATATTTTTATTTTATGTCTCTGTTTACTTAAAAAATGTTTTGCAATGGAACATTTTGTAGAGAACTATGAGAATGAGTAAAAAAAAAAAAAAAACAGAAATTTTTAAGATTTCTACTTTTGTCAAAAAAAAGACTAGGGGTGAGCTTCAGACATCCGTAACTTCAAGGGCAGACTGAAGAGGTCGGCTTAAAAAAAAAAGGAAGCTTCAGGAGGCTTTTAGCAGATTATGATCCATGACTAAAATAAAGTATTTATACCAAGTATGTTTTTCATGACAATAGTCAAAGGGTTTGAACTAGAGAAGTTCCATCACGTTTTCAACACTTGTTTTAAATGCACATATATTATTTTTGTACCATTAACAAAATACCTTGGAATTAAATAAATTACAAAGCATATAAAAAGGAATTCTAAAATAGTTTTCTGAAACAGCCCGTTTACTCATGTCCACTAAAACTGTAAGCCATGTCTATATATAGATGAAAACATAGGTTATACAATGGCCCTGTCTGGAAATCTCCCCAAAAATAGTTTATTTTTCTTTTTTGCACTTATCAACAATTATATCAACACTTATTGATATAATTTTGTGTACATGCAGACCAATACAGAAGTTAAACCTATGTCGTTTTTCATCTGTGTCTGAGCCAGATGAATGAGTGTTTAACTGCAGATATCGTCTGATTTTAGACTGATAGTTTAAACCTCTCCAGGTGTGTGGCTTTAGATTGAAATGGCTTTTTTACGGTAAAAAAGAAAATTGTGAAAAAACTAACTGAATGGAGTCTGTCACTCATGTGATCAACATTTAGATAAGTACATTACCGTAGAGCCATTAAACCAACACATGCGTTGAAAATGTTGAGAAAAGGGACACGGGGAAGGCACAACATGGCTTACGAATATTAAGTAGACACACTTTTAGTGAGCAGTTGGCAGGAATGAACTGTCACATGCTAGTAAACATAAGGGAAACAATGCTGGTCAGAAGATGAGTGAAAACTGCAACGACTGCCTAAATAGTGGAAAAGTTTTGCCCTAGCTGTCTTCTGCCGTTGTGGTGAACACCTGGCTTTTAAGGGACAGTTTTTGAATCCTTTCATTCTGTATCTGTTTGTTAGGTCTTTGATCTGCTCAGATATTTTTTCCCAACTTCCTGCACCTCACTAAATTAATCGCCATATAATTGTACTTTAAGAACCCAAGTTAAAACTCGAGACCCTCACTATTTTTGGCTTGGTTTTACATTGTGTAACTTACTAATACTCGAGTTTGAAGTTCCAAAAGTTCGGTCATTATTCTTTGGCAACTTTCTGCTGACTTCACCTCACTTTTTTTTTTTTTTATCCTTTTGTGTTTCTCGATTTTGGTTATTAAATTGAATTTGACTGCATAAAAATAATAATAAAAGCCCTTTAAGGTAACAGTGTTAAAACAACCAGTGGAACATTACGAGCTAGCAGGCAAGCTGTTTTAAATTAAAAGCAAGTATTCCGTATTTTAAAAAAAATATATTTTTTTGATAATACTATAATACTGTTAAACTGGTATTTTTGCTCAGAATGATCAAACTGTGAGCATCTAATTTCTATGACTAGGTCTTATAATTTCCATTTCATCATTTAAGAAAAGCAATCTTTTACAGAGAAGTGTAAAGACCAGTCCAAATAAAGAAATCTCACTCATGCCTAAATCGGAGATCAAACTGTCGTATTGATTAAACAATTAGTTGCAGACCCTATAAAATGGAACATTTCATAAGCTTCTTTGATCTTACGAGATTACCTCTGAGAAGCGTCCTTCTTTTTAAAGGCAAAAATATTTTGCATTTAATAAACCTTGCTAAAAGGTGACAAGGCATCACAAAATTTAGAGCGTCCTGCATTCAGAATATGCTGAAAACAGACCCGAGCAGCAGCACTAAATCAGGCAGGGATCAGAATCAATCCACTGATCCTCTTTTCCCCCACAGGCTCATCCTCCTTTTGAGCGTTTAAGATCCTGCACGATATATGACTAAGAACGAGCACTGTCCCACCTCTAGCAAAACCCGGAGGGGGGAGGGACGAGGCTTCAGTCGGTGTCTGCACGACTCTTGATAAAGCTTCACCTTTGTGCCAGTTTACATGATGAGAAATGAGTTACTCTTTATTTTTAAAACCTCCATGAGTTCCTACATTTGCTTACAGATATTACATTTCTTGACTTGTACATACAGTTGAGTACATTTCATACATTTAAAAACAGAACTCTAATGTCATAATGCCAATTAGGGTGAGTAGAAAGTAATATACTGGTAATTTTTTTTCACATCTCCCAAAACATTCAAAGAAAACGCAGCAAAGCCTGTGGCGATCTTTTAAAATGTTTGCAGCAACGTCAGCGTTGTAAATTCGTGGTGGAATCGTCAAAGCCCTGCAGTTTGTACTCCAGTATTTATAACAGCTTCTCACTTCACCCCAGGCAGCAAAAAAAGGAGTTTCCAAGTAGACACACAGCTTTGCTGATGAGATTAAATGCCCCTGATTGATGCCTCATTGATTAGAGCAGATGACGTTTCGTAACAGGACGTTGCTCGCTTTTTGCCTCGTGGAACAAGAGGTGACGTTGCGCTGTGACCTCAGATACCTGACCAGATCGGCAAGCTTACAAAGAAAGGGATTGATTTACCTGAAGTTAGTCAGTGAGGGAATGGGAGAACTTTGTCCCCAACAGTCACACAATCAATACATTAGCTTGGATCTTTACAAACATAGGTTGTTTTCACATGTGTATGATAAAGCTCCTCTGTAAGACAGGTATTTAAAGTCCAAAGCTGTGTGGATCTCAAACGGTGGCTGGAAATCAAATCCTGTTAAAGGTTCTTAAAGGAGAGGCAGATCTGTTGATCTGTTTGACTCTTGAAGAAGTAGGAGTTGCTCTTGCAGCTTTTTATAGTTCTCTTGTAATCAAGTTGACAAAATTCAAAAGTTATACCTATGTACCAAACTGTTTACTGATGATACAATGAGAATAGATGAGCTTCAGTGAGGAAGATGTTTGATTTTTGAAAACTGTGGTCAGTTTACAGGTGATCTTAAAGTTGTCAAAGATACACAGTTACTTGCTGAAGACCCCATTGACCTTAATTACATTTTGTCTCATAATCGCCAAAATGTTCAATGTAATATTTTATGTGACAGAACACAAGGTAGCATATAATTTACTTTGATACCCCTTAAAAAATCCATTGCGATCAACTTCCTTCGGAAGCCGCCTAATAAGTAAAAACAGTCCATATCTGAGTAGTTTACAGGCTCTCTGCAACTCTAGAAGAGGTCTTGATCTAAAGCTCACATACAAGCTTCCGGTTAAAGCTCAACTATTTGTTGTACATTTCACAAATCTAGCTTTTTTAACACATCATTCTTAACACTCCAAGCAGCTGTGGCATATGGCTGTGGGAAAAGCATGGTGTAGGCTTTTCTTTAACATGGACAAAAAAAGATGGTTGTGGTTAAATACAGGGATATCCTGGAAGAAAACAGGTTGGAGGCTGCAAAAGATGAGACTGTTGCAGGAGTTCAATAAAACACAATTTTTTTTTGGTTTCTGTCTTGAAATCCCTATTAATTTTTGGTTATAATTTGACAAAATGCAAAAAATTACTTAGGGTTGTGATTGGTTTTGCAAGACAAATTGTTAGCTTTTGCATCATCTCACAGCTGTTCCCTGTTTCAGAACAACCTGTATCAAAGCTCATCTGAAACTGATGATGGTTTAAGTACAAAATACCCATAATCTAAAAAAAAAACCTGTATAGATTAATAACAATAAATTTAATATACCCTCAGACAACTGATTATAGCCTTTGCAGGAAAGACATAATCTTCCCTAATTGGTTGGGTGCCATTGCTCCCTATTGACTTTACAAGCATGACGAGAGCCATCAGATGCTCCTTATGTACTAAAGGTAATACATTCATATTTCTTTATAAACGCTTGTAACGGATCCCCACTACTATATTTGAAATCTCTTTATCCTCCCAGTTGGCTCTCACTCTCTCTGTGGTTTGGCTGCTAAAACAGCAGAAGCCAAGTGCATTGTGCAGCTCAAACTACCATTATACATTCTGCTTATGATTGCCAAAGGGACACAAAATGCTTTTTCCTTGCCGTAGCTCAACAAGGACCTATTTTAACTGCCTACACTAAAAGATTTGAATCTCAGCAAGAGCAGCAGCTAAATTTTTCAAATCATAATTTCATGCATGCCAAAAATTTTACTATTTTTCATGGAGGTTTACATGGTGAGTTTGCATGTTTTTTAGGTGCAGTTCAAAATAGAGGGAGGAAGAAGTTTCACCCATTCCTTCTCAACAAGATCTTCTCTGTGCAGAGTCCAATTGTTACTTTCAACTCAAGCTCTTTCTCCCTCCTTGGAGACTGGTTCATGCAATCCAGACCAAAACTAAGTACTCTGGACTAGTAGGAGACAACTGGAGCGAGCTGGGATGAAGCCTCAGCAGAGGGACCAGAGAGAACTAGCTCGTGCAGCAGAGACCAAAATCCGAAAACTGATGACTTCCAGGATGACTTTTCACATCAGAAATGACTAGAGCTGTCTATATCAGTCCTAAAAAGTCCTTGTTAGTCCAGATCCATGAAGTGAAGAAGCCTAGCAGATGGTGCACGTCTTCGACTTCCCTCCCTCAGCACCACCACCAGCTAAACAAATATAAAAAAATATATGAGAATAATAATTTTGTAATTATTGACCTCAAAACCATCCTTGTTTTACTTGTATACCTTTCCTGGCTTCTTCCTCTTCTAGCTTCTTCTTTTCGTCTTCAATGGCCTTCATCTTTGCATTGTACACCTCGGCCAGCTCATTCCAGTGTGCTCGGTTGTTGTTCAGACCGTCGAACATGGGCGTGATCTCTTTGTGGAACCTGGAGAACTCCTGGCAAAAAAAAGAACAACATACAAAGGTTATTTTATCTTGGGGCCTCTTTAGAGAGCATCTTCAAAGGCTGAATCCTTCTCATGCTGCAGCGATCAGGTGTAAATGTTGCAGCAAAGGTCCTTGGGGACAATAGGCCTCATGCTGTGTGAGTGTTCATCAAAATACCGGCGTGGACTGAAAAAGAGCTTGCGATTGTGTTCTACAAGTTCACAGCCTGCATCCTTTTGCAACATGTTGGATAGATGAAAGCTTGAAAACACCTCTCTGAAGCTAATTATACCTCTGGGTGAGAAATTACTGAACTCACTGGCTACTTTCTGTCATATAAGAAAGTTTAAAAATAAACTATAGCTTGCATTCCGTATAGTTATCTGTTGTTTTTTATCACATTAAATCTGTCCGCAACTATAAAAATGTTGAAAAGAATTCCAAAGATAGGGTTATGAATACTTTAATAGGCAATCTACCTCTCAACTCATAGCCAAATATATATCACATAGGAAGGTTTCATAAGACTGCTTAATTTAGAGCATGTTGTTTGGTTTTTCTTTGCCAGAGATAGATTTTTCAAATATTTACTGTATGCATGGTAATATGAGTAACTCAAAAATCAAACACACACAAAAACAACACTTTGTAACTTATAAAAAACTGCTGACCTAAATTGCCTTTTGACTCTATGAGTGGATTTAGATTCAAACAACCACTCTCTGCTGCTAATCAATTTTCTTTTGATTCATGACATCATTTTTTTAATTTATTTTTTTACATTTTGTCTTTGTAGAGTATTTATTAAGAGAACCATAGAGGCAGAGCAGAATTAGAAATAGCCTACCTTGTACACAAATGAGCACACAAAGTCAATGAAACCACATTGCATCTTGGGTAGCTGTTCGGCACAGTTTCTGTCCATCATGGGCTAAAAGGAGGAGGGAGAGAGAGATTCACACAAAGAGGTTTTCATGTGAGGACAAGAAAGGAGAAAGCACTATACAAGTAATGGGAAAAGAAGTAAGGAAGGCACCGGGGGGGTGCCGATCTTACAATTGGCTGCTGGTCCAGAACAGTTCTTTCCAGATCGCCCTGTTCCCAGAATTCAGCTGCAACCATGAGAGCCACCTAGCATGGCGACAAATAGAAGGAACAAAACTTGACAGAGTGAACTAAAAAAAACTAAATGTGAAATGAACACTTTGGGCTATAAAAGCGGCTTTGTGAGGTGCATTTTCAACCTGCTTAAAACTTAATTTCCATCGATTAAATATGCAACTTTATCCTGAAACCTAAAAAAAATCATGAATTACTCTTAAAAATTTGATATATTTTCTTATGGCCTTAAAAAAGCAGTACAGCAGAAAAAAGCTAAATTATTATTTACTGGTGAACTTCACTTCAAGGCTCACCTTGCTCTGCACCTCCCAGGGTTTGGTGATGGCTGACAAGTCACAGCCTGTCATCATCATGGCCCTGGAGGTGAGAAACAGACAGTCAGTCAAAGCAAGGCGACAACCTGGCTGTGATGAATATGATTTTTAGCGGCCTGCTGTGTCAGAAGACTGCTCATGGTGGTAAACTTTTTTATTTAATGCCTAAAAAAAGAGTTGCATACATGATAATTTCCTTTCTGATGGGGTTGTTAGAAATGTAGGCAGTGGCCTCCTTTTCATCTGCCATTGGTTCTGTGGCATTCACAATGTTTTGGAACATAGTTCTTTTCCTGCAAGCAGACAAATGGATAAGATGGATAAGAAGATAAACATAATCTTAATATTAACAAAACAAGAAAGAAAAATACAAAATACATACACACATAACAAGATTCCTAAGCAGTGCTAAAAATCTGAAAAATTATAGAATTTCTCTCCATCATTTTGTGTGTCTGGCTAAATATGAAAACAATTACACTGATTTTGAAAAAAAAAAGATTTTGGAACCTTTTTTCATATTTTAATTCTTTATTCTTATGCAGTTTTTAACTTTTTAATTCAATCCAAATCTAAATTTAGTGTAATTATTTATTACTATTTCACAACACAAGTAATCTCAAAGCCCTTCACAAAAAAAGTCATTTCACTTCATTCATAAATTCCAATAAATCCTTGAGTTCATTATTCAGATCAGTTAAATGTATCCATCAGTATTTTAGTTTTTGACTTACTGACCAAATGCACATTCAGAAAACTGCAATTTTCCAACCTGTTTGGTCTCTAGACACCTTGCAATTTAGACTAAAATTGGTGGGTGTTTTATAAATTGGTTCTAAATCGCCAAACAATGTGCTTTAAAGAGTCCACCATTTCTTATTTAACAAACCAGGAAGATAGTACAATCTTTCAAAATAGAAATAATAGAAATTAATTCAGATCCCTCAAAAGCAGTGGCCGTTTATCACACGTGCAATGGCATTATTTGTAGAATTTTGTCTAAAAAATTTCAGAAAAGAAAAACCTGTACATTTCAGTCTTGAAAATGGTGTAACATTTTTTAAAAATAAAAACATATAGAACCTACTTGAAGTAAAGTGCCAGATCAGTGGCAATAATGCAAACATCGAACAAGTGCTGCACGGTCTCGAACTGACGCTTCTGCAGATTGCAGAAAATGTTCAATGCCTGCGATCCATGAAAAAAAAAAAAAAAAGTTAATGCTGACACCAAGAACAATTTGATTCAGTTTTTAAATTTATTTTAAGCCATGTATTCACCTCTTCACCCATCAGCGTCTTGCTGTATTCCAAATGGTGTCTCTCCATGATGGAGGAGCCATGAAGTTTGGCCAGTGGGGATGCACTCCTACAGAAGAAAAAAAAAAAAAAATCATGAGAAAAAGTTCATTTTTAGTCATAATAAGAAAACGTGTTTTAACTTGCTTTGTCTGGTAGAGGTTGTTGGTTCCTCTGTGGTCGATATCGTGGCAGAAAGCCGCAGCCACCATAGCGAAGGCATCTAAATCAGAGTAGTACTTCCTCAGTTTCCCTGTCTGCAAATCAAGAATAAGTTCTGATGTGGAACAGAAATAAAGCTTCAGGAATGAACCCGTATAACAATACAAATGGCATTACCTGCAGCAGGCAGAACATGGTGTGACCCACATTGAACCCATGCCTCCAGTTGTGGTAAGTAATGGCACGATAACCCTTTCTAACAGTATACATCCACCTAGTCAACGTCTGAGAAATGAAAAAAGTTCATTACTGCATTTAGATCTAAAAGGGACCATTCAAGGTTCAAATTTTAGGCAGTTATAAAGAATGCAAAAAAATCTGCAAAATAATTTTTTCTTTTGTTTTTTATAACAGTTTATAATAAAGTACGCATCGGCTAGATATTGGTGTGAAGCTTTTAAAAAGTAGGGTTTGATTGCTTCTACTGTTTTTGTTTTGTTTTTTGTCAAACTGTCCTATAGTTAAAATAAAAGACACACCAAGAAGTCAGCTTTTGAACTACATCTAAACATTTTTCAGCTCAATTAACCAAGTCCAGTGACTGGCTAAAAACTCAAAAATACAATCTGTTTCTGGTAAGCTAAGGCCCTTTATGGTGACAATCACCTTCTTCAGTATAGAGGTTATTATTGAGGGAAGAAAACTCAAAGTTAACAGTATCATTATCAGTGGGTTGTTTAAAGTAAAATAGGAGAAACAGAGATGTAAGAAGCTATTTAGGTTAAAAAATAAAAACCTATGGACGTGTAAGCGGTACGTAACATAATAACATGTTTTACTCAAGAGTTCAGCACCATGTCCCTTCCCACCAGGAGCATTTTAGATGCATATCACTTGCAAAAGCATTAGTAAATAAATAAGTAAAACCTTGCATACAGAATAGGAAAACAAAATCAAAGAGCACAAAATTAAACAAACTCAGTTTTAAAAAGTAAAAGTAAACAACTCCATCGAGGCCGAGGACGGGAATTCTAGAGCCTTCGTGTCACAGATAAAAACCTTCTGTCTCCTTTAGTTTTCAGTCTCGTTTGGGGGACAGACCTCAGGACCTGAATCTAGGTGTAAGGTTGTAAATAACTAGAGATATATGCTGGTGTCGGAGCATGCAGCGCTCCCCATGTTAAAACTAACACAATGCAGAGGACCCTGACGTAAATTTGGAGCGAGTGGAGTTATTTAAGACTTTTTTGATCTAGTTAAAACATTTCTGCAGTATTTTGGATAGACTGCAACCGGTGTAAGGAGGTTTTAGAAAAACAAGGGAAGAGAGCATTACAGTAATCTAAACAAGATGACACAAAAGCATGAATCAAAACTTCCATTTCCCCACAGGAGACAATTGTAGTCAATTTGGCAATGTTCCTCAAACGATAAAAACAAGAAGGAACCAGGGATTTTACATGATAATCGAGTGTTAAACCTGTGTCAGAGGTCACCCAAAGGTTTCTAACAGTTAACAGTTCATCCAGTTGGATCACGAAATTGCAGATTTGTCATTGCATAAATTAAAGGGTAGTATGCAGAGACAAAAAAATGTAATTCTATGTTAATCAGTATCAAAACCTCACCTAACACATTCCCAAAACTGCAGATAATTCTTTCCATGTCTTCTATTTTTCCATTTGGTCCTTGTAAAAAGGATCCCTGGTATCCTATAACATGGGTGATTCTCCACTTCAGGGATTAACTTTATCCATGATAAAAACCAACAAATTGGTCCCAAAGACCGACTGACCTCAAATCTGGTGTCACAGATTATGACATTTTGTTTTTTTACATAGTTAAACAATCAAAAATCTGCACGTGTCTTTGTTTTTAACATTTTCCAAATGCTTTATACTGTTCCTGTGTCTGATTTCCTGTCTAGCCAGATCTCAACTGCTAAGCTTGATACATTTTACAAGCATAGAGTGTAAAACATAGGCCCGCCTTATAAATTTGGGAGAGGGCTGCGACACAACACTTCTGAGACGTGTCTCATTCACGCCGCTTCACCTTAATTGGAAATGGACACAGTGATTGTAACAGCGGCTATCAGCTGTGTATTATGCATTGCATATGTTACATACTGCCTATGCGTCTGGAAAGTAGGGGTAAGGGTTAGAGAAAGCAAGCCGATAATGGGGAGGCTGTACGGAGTAAAGTAGCTTTATTTACCTCTTTTGAAATATTAACCTCTTTCTGGTATAAATTATCCTGGATTCTCAAATATTGGCAGCTTTTTGGAAACCTTAGCCTTGAGGTAAAGATTTATATTCTTGAGGGAATACACGCAAGGAATGCTGTCTTTTTTAAAGGAAAGGAAAAACCTCTTTAAAGACATTGTCTTCTTGGTTTGGTAGCACCTACAATAAGGGGGATTGCATGGAACCACCTCTTATGTGTCAAACTCCTCGCCTCCCCTGTCAAACTCCGCCCACCAATTCCAATTTGATGCCATTCTTATGTGTGGCAAACCTACAGCCTAGTCACAAAATGTAGGGAGCTGGTGGTTTGCAACTGCTAAAGTGACAGAGCCCTCTAAACAGCTCATTCTAAAAGAAATCGTCAAGAATTAAGCTATTGAGATCTTTTTATGTGATTAAGACCATTTACAATTTGATTAAAAAGAGGCATCATATATCCTCTTTATTGTAAGAAAATTTACACACCAAAAATATTTCTCCTTTAGAAATCTTAACAAATAAGGTCATGATCCCAATTCGGAGGTGTTGGAAAAATAAGACCTATTTACACAGCTACAGTTCAGAACCTTCCTTTAGATATACTGTATATTACAGAGGAAAGATATCCCCTTTCCAAAGGTGCCCCTAAGCATCTTGTTAGAGCTGCAAGTGACAGACTGGGTGACTCACTTCTGCGGGAACTTTAAACTTTTCAACAACTCCAAGCTCAAAGAATATGCGAATGCCAGCTTTAATGAGGCCGTGCTCTGAGACGGGGAAGTCGCTGAAGCCAAAATTGTACAGATTCTCTCCGTCCACGTTGTCGGCTGGTGGGCAGTTTGCCCTCTGAACAGAAAAACAAAATGCAGTTCATACAATGAATGTTTAATTAGAGAAAATGGAATTCAATTTTGATTGCAACAAAAAATATCTGGACAGTAAAGAAAGTAATAAAAAACTGAAACCAGAAATGTACAGACTCTGTATTATAAAACACGTTTTTTTAACTCTTGGAATAAAATAAGATGAGAAGTTTTCATTGATTTACTTATTTTTAGAGATTCCTTTTAAACTCTATCTATCTATCTATCTATCTATCTATCTATCTATCTATCTATCTATCTATCCATCCATCCATCCATCCATCCATCCATCCATCCATCCATCCATCCATCCATCCATCCATCCATCCATCCACACGCACACACACATACACATACATACATTCATCACCCAGACTTCCCTCTCTCCAACTACTTGGGCCAACTCCTCAGGAGGAATCCCAAAGCGTTCCCAGGCCAGCAGAGAGACATAGTCCCTCCAGCATGTCCTGGGTCTTCCTCTGGGCCTCCTCCTGGTGGGATCTTTCCAGAACACCTCACCAGGGAGGCGTCCAGGAGACATCCTGACCAGATGCCAGAGCCACCTCAACTGGCTCCTCTCAATGTGGAGGAGCATCCGCTCTACTCTGAGCCCCGCCTGGATGACTGAGCTTCTCTCCCTAGCTCTAAGGGAGAGCCAAGACACCCAGTAGAGGACACTCATTTCAGCTGCTTGCAAGCATTATCTCATTCTTTCGATCACTACCCATGAGTTTGTTACCATATATGAGAGTGGGAACATAAATCGACCTGTAAATCAAGAGCTTTGCCTTTTTGCTAAGCTCTCTCTTCACAACAACAGACCGGTATAGCGCCCTTCCAATCCGCTTATCAATGTCCAGCTCAATTTTTCCCTCATGTGTGAACAAGACCTCAAGATACTTGAACTCCTTCACTTAGGGAAGGACCTCGTCCCCAACCCGGAGAAGGAACTCTACTCTTCTCCTGCTCAAGTCCATGGTCTTGGATATGGAGCTCATTCTCGTCCCAACCATTCAGACTTGGCTACAAAAGCTGTAGATCACGTACTGATGAAGCAACCCGGACCAAATCATCAGCAGAAAGCAGAGACTCAATCCTGAGGGCATCAAAACGGATCCCCCCTCCACCTTGGCAAAAAGTAACAGAATTGGTCACAAAGGGCAGCCTTGGCAGAGTCCAACTTTCACTAGAAACGAGCCCAACGAACAACCCTTAAATGCAAACTAAGCTGTGACACCGCTCATACAGGGATCTAACGCCCTGTATCAAGGGGCCTGGTACCCCATAGTCCCGGAGTACCCCTCACAGGACTCCCCGAGAGACACAGTCGAACGCCTACTCTAAGTACATAAAACACATGGGCGAACTCCCATGCACCCTCTGCGACCCTGCTACGGGTGCATGGGAGAATTTGAAGTTTCTCATAATAGGTGGCTGTAATTTAACCTTAATAAGTCATGTTTGTTAATCATCAAACTCACACATACTTTTTACCTTTTGTCACAAATTGTCCACAGGACTCAGATCAGGGCTTTTTAATGTTCACTGCTAAAAACTGGCCTTGTTGTTCTTAAGCTGTTTTGTAATTAGGCATTATGCTTCAGAATAAATGTCAATTTGGAAGACACCTTCATGCTCAACTTATATTGTGAAGAACACAACATGATGCTACCACCCCTGTACTTCAAATGATTAGTTGTTCTCAGGTCAAAAGGTCTTCCCCTTGTTTCTCCAAATGTACCAATGGTCATTATGGTCAAATACTTCAGTTTAATTTCTTCAGACCAAAGGTGTGAGGAAATGCCTTCAACATTAAGCTCTTTCTCTTTAAATTAATTTTAAGGCTATAATCAGCTTTTTTTCATATTGTATTTGGAATAAGGGCTTCTTCCTTGCAGAGCGACCTTTCAGCCAGATTCAATACAGTGCTCATTTTACTGTAGATGAAATAATCAAAGTACCATAGGAATAAAGGTTGGCCATTTCTATTTTATGTATACCATGAATAAGGGCATCTTGAAATTGTACCCCAGGATGAACAAATTTATCTTTCTGATATCTTTGCCACTTTCTTTTAATTGACCTCAGATGCTTTGATTACTAAGAAACATACCAAGTTATGACCTTATCATCTGGGCTTTACTAAATTGTTCAAATGAGTCAAAAACTTTGTGAATCTAAACTTCAGAAAATAAATTGCCATTTGTCTTTTTCTGCAGTGCCTGTAACTGTCTGGTTTCCACAGTAATAACTGTACAACAGGTTTTTTGTGATAAAAGGGCACATACCAGTAATTTGTACATCTCCTTCTGGTCACAGTCTTCAGGTTCAGCATCAAACTTCTCTTTGGTGTTCTGGTTATAAAAAACATTTCACATGACATTTATGTTCTCTTTATCAACATGTGTCAATCAAGAGACATTTAAAGCATAGTTCTCTTCTTATTCTCTTGATGAAAGTGCTCAAAGAAATTTTTAAATGTTATTTGCCAGGTGGACATATAATAAACCTGACCTTTATATAGTCCTTTAAACCTCTGAAGCAAAAGTTGCTTCTCAAAAGACTAGTTTTGGAGCTTTTCTATAAATTTTTACAATAACTACTTCTTAAACAAATGTAAAAACAGAAAGAAATGGTCTCCTATAGAGGAAAATGTTACTTGAAGCCAATTGATACACATGAAACATGATACGGACCAGAATGGACTGCAGCTCGTCTGTTGTGCATTTGCTCTGATACATAAGCATTTCTTGGGCAATGTCTTTCCTCCACTCCATTCGGTTAAGCTTGTCGTAGGTGTCGCAGTTCAACACAGACCAACCCAGGAACTGGGTCAGGGCCTGGTTCAAACATAAGAGAGCAAAAGAACAGGATAAAGACACCATTCAAAGAAGAAAAAGCTGAAAATAACGCAGAATTCCAACCTCAGTGATCTGCTCATCATACTCGTCAAACGGTTTGCCATCCTTCCTGTTAAAGAAGGTAGCCACTCCCACAATTTCTTCTTTCTTGTTGACAATGGGCAGTGACAGGACATTCTTGATCACGAAACCAGTCTCATCAACAGCCTCTTTCTGTAAGGCACACAGGTTAAAGTCAATCCAAGTTTTTTCTACTCCTTTGAATCTGAAAACAAGTCCATGCATTTCTGTTCCGCTTGGCCTTGCATACCTGGAAAGTGAAGTAGTCATCTGCAGCAACATTCATCATGTTGCAAATCTGGAGGCAAGCACATTAAAACATAAAAAGGTTGGTGTACATCTGTTTTATGTGCTCATGTGAAAATTCAAACACGGCATTAAACATTCAGCTCTTTCAGAGGAAATGTTTTGACATTGATGTCTTATTGGCTTTTCTTTATGTCTGAAAAAGATCTACAATGTAGTTTTTACTTACTCAATAAACTCAATACACTAGCACCTATTTGCTCTTCTCATGTTCTTAAATTGAAATAATTTCAATGGGAAGCTTCCTTTAACCATCTGCCAGTTTTGGTCTGAGGAAGGTTTTTCCCACTCCTTACCTTCAGAAATTTAAAAAGGTATCCTATATTTACAACCAGTTAATGGAGATTTAAAAAATCAGCTTTGACTCAGCCCAAGACTTTTTAACTTTTGAATTTCTGGTCAGTCTTTGGCTTATTCACTAGTATTGGGTCATTGTCACACTGGAATGTAAAGTTTTGATTCGGCTTTCTTATCTTTTTTTTTCTTTTTACAGTTGGTCTTACATTTTCCTCAAGCACCCTCTGATACATGGTAGAACTTATGGTGGACTCTAGAGACCCATGGATGGACTGGCCTGATTCGGCTGCAGGAAATTTCAAAACCATGACAATTTCACCTCCATAGAAGTCCTGTTCTTTGACTGTGTTCTCTCTAACAAATTTCAATCCATCCAATGTACTTTTCTCGGACAACAAAGTTTTCCTCCTTTTGCTGCCTTTTTCTGGCTGGATGGGCATGCACTTTAATATCAACAGAAGGATTTTATGTTTTTTGGAGTCTTAGCACCTAGAAGTCTTCTTTCAGGGGAAACTTGTTTGGTTTAAAAACATCCTTCACTTGTAAACTAATTTCCACACAGTGGAATGGCTGATTTTAAATTCTATTGAGACCTAATAAATGAAGTGATGCTCCAATTTACTCTTTGATAGAATAATAAAAAATATATATTTTACCAAAATATCTAAGTGTGGCTAAAACTGACATTTAAAATCGATGTGTCCTAATATGTGGAAATACACACATATTTACAGAGGGTGTGCTATGTTTGTTGGTTAGAATACACTTTATCCCATGTTCATGATATCAGAAGGAGTATAAATTATATAAAATCATAAATATTTCAAAAACTAAGAAAGACATTGCAAAAGACAATATTTTGAAAAGTATTCATAAAGTTCAATATAGACAGATGTGACTGATATGCAAAGCTGATCCTTATTTTTATTTTTTTTATTTAACTAAGAATCAACATTCAGCTATTAAGGGCAGCATGTCAAGTTTTTACTGTTTTGATTAAAGTGACTTACAAAGCCGTTCTCTGCCACGTAGGATGGCAGTCCGCTCACCAGAGCCCAGTGATCCGCAGGTGGACCTCTGAAGGAAAAAAAAAAAAAAAGGAAAAATTTGATAGCTGTTAAACTGCCAACTTTTATATTTTAAGTTTTAGAATCTGGAGATATCTGATTGGAATTTATTAAGACAACATTGTTGCATAAATATAGGGCAAACAATTACTGATTTTATACACAATTGATTTTATAAACAATTACTTTTTTATATCCAATTTCTATAACTGTAAAATCATTTACTTTGTAATTTAATGAAGGCCTAAAAGCACTTAACTAGTAGTCTACAGCTTTCAGTTTTCTTGAACCATACATATAACATGACACACAGGCCTATTTTTTGGCAAGAGGAAATATTATTTGAAAAAGGCAGGAAAACACAACTAGAAAAATAGTCATTCGCTTAAACCTGCCCACCTCTACAGTCAAAGCAATAGCCAAGAATTTCCAAAAAACTGGAACTTTAACAATCAAAGCAAGACGAGAACCCGTGATCATCCTACAACCACAGATGGTAGAGGAGATCAGAAGAGATTATGCTACTGCAGAAAATATAAATGAATTCAAGGCATAATGGACATTATCATAGGTGCCCATCTTTGTGAATTGAAACATACTGAAAATATAACCCTTTAAAACCTTCAGTTTTCACTTTATTTGTTCATTTATTTTATAAATGCTTTTGTTGTATGTGGCCAGTGCTGCTCACGGTATGACTTTGATTTCTTCTTTGGCTTCTAGGAGGTAGTCGATAATCTTATAAAAGTTGATTTCCTGTAATAAAAGAGAAGAACTTCTAAAATGAGTTACCATTTCATGCATTTTCATTTCATACAATAGTTAGCAAAATGAGATACAAATTTGAACTGATCTATGAGGAATAAAGAATAAGTCACCCTGCCGTCTGGCGTTTTTGGTCCTTTATAGGGTTCCACATCTCCTAGTTTAACAGGCCACTCATCATAAAATTCCTGCAGAAGTGAAGACAGAAAAAAGATTTGTAATGTCCAAGCAAAATCCGGCAAATAATAATAATAAAAATAATAAAAACAATCTATGAAAAATAGGCAATGTTTTCAATACCAACCTTTTCTTTGGTCATGTCCAACAGCCCCACTGAGTAACGCTCAGATTGCAGATAGGTCCTTACAGTGTAGAGAGCTTTGTGGAACTGTCTTTCAATATCTGTTAATTCTTCAAAAACTTTGCTGGCAGACCAGAGCAGTACCTAGAGCCGAAAAACAAACAACCCAACAAATATGCCGTTCATATGTTTTCAGCCCCATAAAAGATAAATTTTGTCTACTTGCAAGTGATCCAGAAAACATATACAGGTATGTCTGAAAAAGGTTCCAGGAGTTCAGTTTACCTGACTCCTTCTGGACTCCACATTGAACATGTAAGTTGTGTGATACTGCAGAGCGATGACTTGAGCAAAAGTCATGTACTTATGGAAAAGCTGTGGACCAAAACAGATGACAGCAATTTAGATACAACAACAAATTTAAGACACTTAAAAAATATGATACATTCAACCAAGCAAAGCATTGCTTTACTAAAGATGGTTCTGTATTAATAGTCAAAACACTTTATAGGTCTTAGCATGGTGATAAAATTTGACTGGTTAGAATGATGTAAGATTAAGTGGTACATCATGTTTTTCTCAAATGCTACAAATGCATATTGTTGAAACGCAACAACTTCTGTCCAAGGAAATTATATATTAATAATTCAACAGAAAGTTCAACGGAATGGTTAATATAAAGAACATTATTCCCATCTGAACCATTTATTTTGGCAGAGATGTTTTTTTTACAGGTTTAGACATACAGGGCAAAATATTCTAATCAAGCCTGTAGAGAAGCTTTTTTTTTTTTTTCTCAGACTGAATGCGTAAAAGCATTTACACCAAACCTGTCAGGCCTGACTGGCTCCTTCTGGCATAATGAGAGGGCTTTTGTGCTCTACTGTTCCAACGTAATCACAGAAATAATTTGTTATTCAGTTTAACATTTTACTGAGCTCAATATAGTTTTTAACTATCAACCACTCTACAATAATAAGAAGGAAATGCATGTTACAGAAACAGAAGGATGTATTATACACTTTAAAATAGCATCTAGCAATCAAAGCACTAAGGGTCTGTTGGATCTGTTGAAGCATTCCACTTCTCTGCAGGATAAGCATGGATGTACTGATCTTACCTTCTCATCCTCTGGAGTGAACGCATCAGCTCCTATTTTGTTAAGTACCATGATGACTCCGAGGCAGTCTTTGTCAGCCATCATGGGGAAGGTCATCATGCATTTGGTCTTGTATCCAGTTTGCTTATCCACAAAGTCGCAGAACTTTGGACTCTAGATTGAGGGCAAATAATAAAAGCCTTAAAAATGATATTTCAAAAATTAAAAAGGTATTTCAAAGCAGCATCAACAGTCACACATTTTAGTTTTATGTCCATCCATCCATCTTCTTCCACTTATCCAGGGTCGGGTCGCGGCGGCAGTAGCTTAAACAGGTAGACCCAGACTTCCCTCTCCCCGCCCACTTGGGGCAGGTCTTTTAGTTTTATTATGAGGTTCAAAACAATTAGCTTGGCTAATTAAAGACCAACAAAATTCATATTACTCTAAAAATTGAAATGTAATTAAGAGGATGATTAGCAACCAAAAAGTAGAAAAAATAAATTTAGGACAATATCAACTTATCAATTGAAACTACTTACTAAGCTTACACAAGTAAAATTATTCTGCAGTGCAGTACATACTTATAACTTTAGGCTAATTGTTGAATAATAGATTGTTTTAATCAGACTAATAATTTATGCCTTACATGGCAATTGCAATAAATTGAAACATAATAAAGAATAAAATAATATCATAATAAAAGTAACAGAGCAAAAGCAAAAGTTGGACATTCAAAGTTATTTACATCGAATGGTAGAGCCAGCCTAAGGCAGAAACAACCAAACACATCTTAGATTGCTAAATTTTTAATGTTTGATCAATATGGCAAAATGTCAAATTACAATGATGAATGAAAGACCTACTTTTTACATTCTTAGATTTTTTTTGTCTAATTATTATTTTCCAAGTATGCTATAAGCCTAAACCACATCAGTTGTTCCCTCATTCCTGGTTTTCTTTTTTCTAAGCTTTTGTTCAAACACTCTACTGTAAATGCAACTACCAGACCATACAGGTAAGTTAGATAAATAATTTGGATTTCGTGATTAATTTACTGCTACAAATGCATAGTATGAAGTATATATTTGAGATATTGGCCACTTAAAATTTAGCAAACTCTTATAAAAAGAAAATTAGCGATTGGGAATTGCACAATTTTGAATATTTAAAACCAAGTGCTTTGTCACCCGTAGGTGAGGGGTTCAACTAGAAGTGGGTCCCTTACATTTAAGTTTTATTTAGGCCAACATACAGTGTTGGAGCAGCTCTGGCCTTGGCTTCACTTTACTGTATAATTCTTTAACTGACTTTCAAAGCGATTTTCCAGGAATCCCATTGCGTAAGTGAGACTAAAATTACACATAGACAGGCTAGAATTAAATTAATTCCATACAAGGTAAATGTAAACAAATGTGACTTTAGCTTCACACAATACCAAGAAAGATTTAAAGATAATGGCCATCTTTTTTTCTTAAATCAGCCTTTCTATATGTAAGAGAGTGAGTCTGTTGAATTCCTATGCATACAGAAATGATTCTTCCTATTAAGGAACTCTTGCAAGGATTTCATGACTGCCAAAAGCTGAGTGTATCAACTATGCAACTAAGCAATTATTGTGCAATCTTTATACAATATATTTTTGTTTCATTAAACTATTCTAACAAAAAGTTAAACAAAAAGATTTTCTGAAGAGGGCTTTTTAAAAGTTTTTATTTTTTATTTTATTTTGACCTTTCTATTGTACTAAAACATCCACAGAAGTAAGACTTTTCAGGGTATCTCACAGATAAATCATAAAATTTTCAAGCATATTTTTTTACACCAAGAAACAGTAATATTATTTTCTCTTCTAGTTATTTGACAAAAATCTTCAGATATCTATCTATCTATCTATCTATCTATCTATCTATCTATCTATCTATCTATCTATCTATCTATCTATCTATCTATCTATCTATCGATATATATATATATATCCTCTCACCTTCGTTATGTCCGGAACATTTTGCGGCTTCTTGGAAGTGGCTGTGTGGCCCACTATGCCCATGTCAGTGGGGATCACGATCTCGCTCTGTGGGTTCACCAGATTGGCTTCATATTTGGAGGTTGGGGTCACGTCGAAGAGGCTGTTGGCAAGCTCGGGGATTCCGTTTCTTGAGCGGCAGATGTAGTAGCTGACCCTGTCAGCTTGCAAGATTAGAGCGGTTCTCTGCAGCACTTTGTGGAGGCTCTTCTCCATACATGTCAGTGTCTGCAGCTCCTTGAGCAGCTCGAAGATGATGGCAGCCTCCTGCACCGCATTAATATCCTTAAACGAGGCTGTGTCCTTGATGTCGACAGTCCCGGAGAAAGCAGCAGTGAGGGCCTCAGCACGCAACTTTTTGTCAAAGTACTCCTTGGCGAACTGGGGGTTGTTCTCCAAGTATTTCTCCACACTGTCCTTATCTGCCATTTTTTTATACCTTTAGGTCTGATTCGTTTTTTACCAAAACATCACCCAAAAAGAAAAGAAAAAAACTGAGATACAAGCTCTGGTCTTGTTACTTGAATGGGTTTAACAGCGTCCCTTCCAGTGGACGTGCATTCTCCTCCGTGGACGCATCCCGTGTCAACCAGCAGACAGACCAAGGCAGAGTGCAGCTTAGGGGCTGAAAGGATCAAACTCGCCACTAATTAACGTGACGTCAGGATGTTAAAACCCCTGCTTTAAGCATCCTTAACCTGCAAATCCCAACGCTGATCATTTCACATGGGGCAATCCTACCAAGCCCACGGGTGAGAGTGAGATATTGGCAGGTAAGATGCCTGACTGAACACCTGAGCTATATCTGGGCAGCTTGTTTTCAACACCATGCTGACATGACAAGAAAAGACAGACAGAGAGAGCAGAGAAAACATGTTGCAAACATTGGTTTCAGATAAAATTCAAGTCCATCTTGAAAGGCCGATTGCTGTTGTCCAATGAGTAGCTTTCTCCTTGAGTAGGCTTAATTATCTTGTTACAGCAGGGGAGATTATAGGGCAGGAGGTCCCCGCACCCTTTTACTGTAAATCTACTCAAAAGATCTTTTCACATTTTGGTATGTTACAGCTATGAATTTTAACACATTGTATGATGATTTAATGATAGACCAACACAAATCAGTGGCTAAACATGAAATGGGACGGAAGCAAAAAAATGTTTGTGGTGCCTTTTCCCCAAATTTTAAAAATTTGAAAAGTGTCAAATGCATATGCATTCAACACCTTTCTTTGAAGAGCCAAACACCTCCTGCCTAATGTGTTACCAGTTCTTCCACATGTGATGTTACCTTTACTGCCTGGCAGGCCTTCATGTTATGTTCGCCATGTGTCTCCACCGATTGTTTAGAAGGGGAACTGCAGTGAATATAAGGTTTCTTCACATGGTACTCCTTAAAATGTCATAAAAGGATACAACAACAACAAATTCTTGGCTTTATGAGTAAAAAAATATTGAGAACAAAATGTTAGGAAAGCAGGCTTTAATCTAACCTCCACCTCAAAAATAAGTAAATAAATGAATAATAAACAAAACATAATTTCAGCGCTCAATGGTACTTTTATGCTATTAACATAGAGTTTTGTGAGTTAATAGGAATTACAGCAAGAGAACCCCCTTGTTTAAACCGTTTGAGCAATCAACAGATGGGAGCTTTGCTAGCCTCAAATAACCTCTCCTGAGAGCCAACCCTGCATCAGCTCCTGTTAATGTTCAGCCATTACAGTGGAGCAAGAATCTAAATAGGGTCATGTCGGTAGCACCAGTTGTGTTCACAGCCACAATGGCAGCCCAGAAAATGCTCTCAATGTGAAAGTAGTGCTAATCAAATCATCATGGATGGATGTATTAGTCCAGGGATTGTAAAACAGCCAGGTTGCAGAGATATGGGAGCCTGAGCACAAAACACTAAATGAAGATGGCTGATCACTGTTAACGTTGAAAAATAAAAGCCGAGAAAAGAAGTTCTTTAATTGTTGTTGCTGTTAGGATTAAGGCAATCTTATCAAGGGAGAAATGTGAAAGGTGTTACTCAAGTTAAGTTAGAAAAGTCTAGCGATATAATGCAATATCGCTTACTGTAATTGGATGTTGTTCTCTTCTTAAAGGATGAGAGACCTTTGAATGAACTTTGTCCATTTAGATTAGACTGCACCCCCACACATACACATAGACACACACACATATATATATATATATATATATATATATATATATATATATATATATATATATATATATATATACATACATACATACATACATACATACATTTATACATATACGTACATGTATAAATGTATACGGTACAGACCAAAGTTTTGGACACACCTTCTCATTCAATGCGTTTTCTTTATTTTCATGACTACTTTGTAGATTGTCGATTAAGGGCATCAAAACCATGAATAAACACTTGATGTATGGAATTACTGTATGTACTTACACAAAAAGGGTGACATAACTGAATACATGTGTCATATTTTATATTCCTCAAAGTAGCCACTGTTTGCTCTGATTACTGCTTTGCGTTCTCTTGAGCTTCAAGAGGTAGTAAACTGAAATTGTTTTCCAACAGTCTTGAAGGAGTTCCCAGAGATGCTTAGTACTTGTTGGCTCTTTTGCTTTCCCTCTGCAGTTCAGCTCACCCCAAATCATTTCGATTGGTTTCAGGTCCGGTGATTTTGGAGGCCAGGTTATTTCACAATTTTTGGAAAAGTTATATATAATCCATATGTTTTCATTCATAGTTTTGATGCCTTCAGTGAGAATCTACAATCTAAATAGTCATGCTAATAAAGAAAAGACTTGGATCAATACATGAGCAAAGCACAGAATGGCATTGGCAGAGATACCAGAGGTGCTAAACACCAGCTTCTGGTTGACAGAACAGTTGCCCAAGACTCCAAATCCCGAAAGACCAACCAGTGCACTGCCTGGATTGATTACAAGAAAGCATACGACTCGATGCCACACATTGATCAATGAATGTTTGAAGCTCTACAAACATTATCAGGACTGTTAGAGCATTAATTGTGAACTCAATGAGGTTTTGGATAATCACCTTTGATGCCAATGGCAAGCCACCTGCACAAGTGTCCATCAAATGCAGCATATACCAAGGTGATGTTCTGTCCCCACTGCTCAAGAATGGAGCTACGATCAGCAGCCTCCTTTACATGGATGACATCAAACTGTATGCTAAGAGCGAATGGGACATTGATTCCCTCATCCACACCACCAGGATTTACAGTTATTATTATTACAGAATAATAAGATGACCAAAGGATGAGATACAGACAACATATGTTAAAACACGAAAGCTCCTCACCATGCATGGCAGGTTCCATCCCAGATCCAGCACACTGAGACTGTACACAAGCCATAAAGAAGGAGGCCGAGGACTGATGAGCGTGAGAGCCACTATCCAGGATGAAACATCAAAGCTCCATAAGTACATCAAGGACAAGGCTTCAACAGATGACGTAGTTAGTAAATGCCTGAGACAATGGCAAGATGAGGAGGTGCTGGAGGAGGAACCATCATGGGAGGACAAGCCCCTGGGATGCACATGGGATATGGCACCGGAACATAACTGAAGTGGCTGATCTTAAGAAATTCTACCAATTGCTAGAGTGGGCTGGCCTACAGGACACCAGGAACTCATCCTGGCAGCACAGGAGCAGGCTCTAAGCACCAGAGAGATAAAGGCCCTGATCTACCACACCAGACCAGACCCAAGGTGTAGGCTGTTTAAAGAGTCATCTGAGACAATCCAGTACATAACAGAAGGGTGTAAAATGCTGGCAGGGAAAGCGTACATGGAACGTTATAACCAAGTGGCTGGCATAGTATACAGAAACATCTGTGCAGAGTAAGGGCTGTAAACCCCAAGGTCAAAGTGGGAAACACCTCCAAAGGGGGTGGAGAATGACCGAGCAAAGATCCTGTGGGAGTTCCAGATCCAGATGGACAGGATGGTACTGGCGAACCAACCGGACATTGAGGTGGTTGATAAATAGCAGAGGAAATTGTCATTGTGGTGGATGTGGCAATATCAAGTGATGTTAACACAATAAGAAGGAACATGAGAAACTTTAGAAATACCAAGGGCTCAGAGAGGAGCTAGAGAAGGCTTGAAAGATTAAGGTGACAGTAGTGCCCGTGGTAATCGGAGCATTTGGGGAAGTGATCCCCAAACTGGAGGAATGGCTCCAGCAGACCTCCGGAAGAACCTCAGACATCTCAGTCCAGAGACGTTCAGTACGTGGAACAGCAAAGATACTGCGCTGGACCCTTAAACTCCCAGGCCTCTGGTAGAGGATCCAAGCTTGGAATGGGAAAAAATGTCCACAATGGGCGAGAGGGGAAATTTGTTTTTTCCTCTTCGTTTTAAGCAAGTAAACCATAAATGTCAGAAGAAAAAGTAATCAAACATGAAATATAAAAGAGTAGAAAGCTAATTGTTGTTAGATCCTACCCCAATTTGACTAATCTACTAAATAAATTGTGTTTTAGTCTAGAATACCTAAATAGGTTCAACATTTCTAATAGCAGGTCTTAGAAATGATCTCTGCTTATTCTAGTTTACTTAAAACCAAAAAATTATTATGTGCAATATTGGGGTCATTTGATTAATGCAATCATTTATCTATGATTACATGCAAAATATATTCATGCAGTTCCACACAGTTTTTTTTAAGTTATAATCTAACATTTGCTTTAAAAACTCCCAAAAATATTACTTTTGTAATTGCTTTATTGCTTTCAGCAGTTTGTAAAGATTACCTTTGTGTTTTTTGTTGTTGTTATTGTTTTTTTTTTTCACCATCCATGGTTTATAGCTTTTTTAAACAAATATAACTCAACTTTTATGCAAGAAAGTTTTTTTTATGATCAACCCTAATTGAGACAAACAAGCCTACAAAGCTTTGGGTGTTGTTCTAGGTTCTTTTGTGACTTCCAGGATGAGAAGAGACAATGATACACTCTTGTTGTAATTTTTGCATGACCTATTGATAATACAGGTCAAGCAGTAATTAGGCCTGAGTGGGGCCAATTAATTTTAACTGAGCTTTCACACAACTGTGGTTAATCACAGTAGATAATTTGAAAAGATATTTTTTTGTATTTACTAAGTTGAAAAAAAAAAATTAACTGAAGAGGAAAAAGCCAAACTTTATACTTTTATGCTCTAGAACTTACCAAAAAAATCTAACACTCTCTATGCATTTGCTTTTCTTTATTTCCTAGCTTTAACTTTTGATCTTTTCTTTTTTACTGAAGATGCATCTTTGGCCTACTTTCGTGTGTTTGTTTGTATCTCTTTTCTTTCTTCTCCCCCACCAACAGTCGAAACAGATGGCCACCCTTCCTGGGTATGGTTCTTTTTCTCGAAAATGCTGCCCCGTGGCCTTTCAGTTGGGCTCTGTACTTTTCTGAACTGGATCTGGGTTTTGTGTAAACAAAGTCATACAGAATATAAACAAGTTCTATTAAACTGGATTAAGTCGAGATGTACAGAATTTGACTTAATCTACTCTCAGCTAATTTCTGTATGGTTGCAAAGATGCATTTTTTAAGGCACGGCATGAATATAACTGGACTGAATGGAAAGCATATATTCTGCTGTTATCACAAAAATACTGAAATAATTTTTTGTAACTCAAATTTAGATAGAGGTGTTCTTTTACGTTACATCTTTGTCAACACAAATAAATGACATAAATAGCGATTATTCAATGCTTTAAGATATCCAAGCATGCAGAAGATGACTTGCTGGAAAATATTGCATTTAAGTTAAAGAAAAGTTCTGTTAAGTTGTTTTTTTCATCCTGGACCTTATTTTTAGCAAATATTATGTTAATTTACTCACCCAGACAAGTTTGGAGCAGCTTGGCACCATTCAGCAGTAGTTTATATCGAGTCACATTCAGCGTATATACATATAATGGGAGTCAATGAGGGCAGGAGTTCGCTGCATGTGATAAGGCATTATCTGCCCCAAAACGCCTTCATTTAGAATATTTAAGGGACTGGAGAGCTTCCAGGATTTTCATGCACAACCAGCTCCCAGGTTTGCGAAGAATCTTTCGAAAGTGAGAAAATATCAATTGAGTGACATTTGAGTTAGCACAAATTTCCCTGCTTATGTCATCTGTCAGAAAATATGTGAGAGATTCAAATTAATAGAAAGGCAAAAATCAGTCCAATAATGCAAGTAAGGCAACTTTATTTGTATAGGGTTTATGACTATGCTTTGCATTCTGGGAGGTGGCTGACATTCTGGGAGTGCAACAAATATAAACAAACCGTAGATTCACTATAGAAAGACACAGTACATCACAGAGCAGAAGTAAAGTTGGGAGAAAGAAAGTAATAAAAAACATGTTAAAAGAAGAAGGCAGAGGCCAATATATAAACATCAGCATTATAAACATTATAAATTTGGATCTATATGAAACACGTGATAGAGACTGGTTCAGAAGCTACTAGTGTTGGAGTCTCATATGCTGTTTTTAAATGGCCTATATCATAGAAAAATCATGATTTTGGAGTTTTCAACCATCTGGTAGTGCAATTTTCTCATAAAAAACCCCACCAGAGTGATTTTGGCTTAATTCATGCAAGTCTGAGTAATCCTCCTGAATCCTGCTCTCTGAGCAGCTGTACCGTACTCTCCTAGAAAACGCCTGAGTGTTCAAACTGTGACGTATTTTATGTTACTAAGTGAAAATGAGGAGGTGCTAGAGGGGTCTGCACCACCCCTGCAGAGAGAGCAGCCTACCTCTGGTAGAATTGCAAACACACCCTCCCCTCTTCTCAAAGCTCATGGCTGCACCGGTTTTAGCAGCTAAAACCACTATTTTTTTGTTGGACTTTTACTTTCTCTCTGAAAATGCCCATTTGGCTGCATGGATAACAGGACTTTATTCTACATTCCTAAAGAACAGAAGCTGGATCAAAGAACAAAGACGCCTAATGGACAGAGAAGTGGCTACATGCTAATGCTAATGTGTGTTAGCCATTTATCAAGCTGCTTATGTGATCTTATAACAGCATTGTGTGGTTAATTAATTGATCTGTTACATCTCAGAATGTTCAGTAAATGGGTGCAAGCAACACCCATGGCTTTTTTGATATCCTGGGCCGGAATGATTTGCTTACCGGACTCCGTTGGGTTGGTTTGGGCTGCGGCCAAAGTCTGGATAGGCTCCGCCTATAGCCTGGTAGATTTAGCAGCTGAAATAAACTTTATTCACTCCATTTTTTTTTTTTTACAAAAAATAAATAAGCCAAACGCCTGAGTCCTTAATATAAGACAATTTCGTTGTTGTACTTGGTGCACTTCAAATTCACTATCGAACTACAGGTTCGACTGAGCAAAACAAGGCTAACCTTGTTTTGCTCAGTCAGAACGGCGCTTCATGGGAGAGGAGAGGAGCGGAGCGGGGGAGAGGAGGGTGTAGGAGGCGGACTTATAGAGAAACAAGCCGTTTTACTTCATGGTCCAACATTAACTACAGGATAAAAGTTAAATTGCAGGACAAATGAATACGATATAACACCAACGGTAACATTTTATAATATATATGTCTATCCCAGAAGTTGAAAGCTATAAAATAGCATGATATAGCCGCTTTAAATGGATGGGTTTAGGAGCAAACTCTGAGAATTCAGACAAAGGTAAATTAAACTGCACTCCCATAGTAATCTGTAGTGCTAACAAAATTCACATGCTTAGATGTGCTACTATATTTATAAATGTTATACATACTCTTATATATACTATGAGGCAGGAGGTGTGGCCAACCTGTCAAAAATGATGGGTCTCTCATCTATTAAAAGCATTTTGAAGACTACTCCCTGAGCAACTGGCAGCCTGTGTAAGGTCTTTAGAACTTGGGTAATATGCTCTACTTTATAGCTCTAGTGAGGACGCAAACATCAGCATTCTGGATCAGGTGCAGCTGTCTGAGTGACTGAGATCAGTTCAGTATTTCTATATAGAACCAGTTCACAACAGCTGTAATCTCATGGCACTTTACAAGAAAGGCCATTTCAGTACAATTATACAAACATTCCAATCAGTTAAAAAGTTTTCTATGTAAGGAATCCCAGTTGATTGCCTTTTAAGGCAGACCTGCGAAGACAGTGTTGCAGTAATCAGTCCCACTAAGGAAAAAAAGCCTCTAAAACATCCTGCAAGACAACAAAGCAGCACCTGCAAGAAATTACAAACTCACAGGGGAATAGTGCTTGTGCTTCATCACAAAAGATTGGTGAATTGAAAGAATTTTGTGGCAGATAATGCCTTATTTAGAGGTTGGACTTTTGTTGCCTCACTTGAGTTCCATTATATAAATATACGCTGATTGTGAATGAATAGAAACTTCTCCCAAAGGACTCCAAGTGGCTCCAAACTTGTCTGAGTGACTAAATGAATGTACTCCATGTAAAAAAAAAGGTCCAGGTTACAAAAACGGTAATACCCATTTAAGCCTAGAAAGGTTCTTCAGGTGATAGAAGGCTGCCCTTATTATTGCTTTAATTTGACCTTAGAGGTTTAGGTTTAAGTCGATTACTACACCTAGATTTCAGGCCTAATCAGTTGTTTCTAGCTTTATTAACTGAAGCTGTGTCCTGACTCTTCATTGTTCCTCTTTAGGTCCAAATGTAATTACTAGCAAACAGAATACCATCTCGGATCGCAGAACAAGGTGAACTCGATGGTGGTCCAGTGGTATGGAAGATATTTTTTCTTGACACAGTTTGGCCCATTAGTACCAAAGTAAGTATTTAAACACCACAGCAAGGCTGAGTATTGTTTCTGTCCATGACTATTGCTTTATAAACATAGTTTACCTATCCTCTGATGGCTATTAGTATAATGGACCATGTAGTATAGCATAAATATTATAAAAAGAAGGAGGTCTGTACTACAATAGCCTTCACAGTCACCAGACCTCAATCAAATACAGCACCTTTGGGATTTGTTGGAGCGAGATATTCACATCATGGATTTGTAACTGTGTGATGCCTTCATGTCAATATGGACTAAAATCCCAGAGAAACAGCTTGTTGAAATATATGCCATGTAGAGTTAAGACATTTCTGAAGGTAAAACTGGTCAGATATTGCACAAATTGCAACTGAGTGTACTGTATATTAAGTTTCTACAAAAACAGTAATACCTTCTTTTTAAGCAGTGGCTAGAGTGCTAAAAAAAGACTGTATTTCTGCTGTACGAGGCCGGTTTACCAATTCAGTATGCTAAGATCGAACTGCTAAGTTTTCACATTAGTAGACAACTACTCTTGCTCTTGCCAAAGCTTTAAAGTTAAACTGGAAACGGTTCAGTAAGCCATGAGGGGGCTTTATTAATTCCAAAACTTTATAGGGGTCTTGAGTTACTCATATCTTACACCCCATTAAAAACAAGAACGTGTCTCTTGCTGCCAAAAAAACTCCTCAAAATGTGAAATGTAAACACACAGGCTTGGCAGGGGAAAGTATCTCACTTCTTTGCCAATTTTTGGGATTATGAAATGTTGAAACTACCCCTGGTCAGAATCCAGCTGCTAATATTTATGTGTAGGAAAACTAGTGCTCTTTTCTTTTCCTTGTTGCTGGCCTGGACTTTTGTTATGTAAGTCACAGATGTTTGGCTCCACTGCACCTCTTTTAGGCCTCAGAGGTGTGGTTATGTGATCTCAGTGCAAAATAACAGCCTCAGTTGATACTAGGTCTGCCAGCAAGGACAGATAAAAAAGATACATGTGGATGAGAGAGAGGATAAGAGAAGGTACATCTCTTATTTGCTTATACAATGCCTTGGAAAAGTATTCACCCATCCCCTCCAAAACACACACACATTTTCTCACGTTACAATGCCAAGGTTCAACTTTACTGGGAATTTTTTTTTTGATAGACTAAAACACAGCAGAGATTATTAGGAAGTGGAAGAACAAAAGAACATAGTTTTGTAGTCCAAAACATCTAAAAAGTAAAGCTTAGAGGAGTATGAATCTGCATTGTCTGGTCCATTTTCTGGATACTTTGCAGGACCACCAATTGCTATATTGTCACAAGTCTTTTGAAGAATGTCTATGACAGTTTGGGATTAACGGAATTAGTTGCCCTTTCTCATCATTAGGATGGCTAATCTCAGTCTGATTGGATGGAGGTCTCTGAACAGCAATGTTCAAGCTTAGCAAATGTTCCTCAGTTGTATTTGGTCATGCTTTCTTGTTTAGGCTTTGTTTACTGGATGGTGAACCTCTTCCCAAGTCTAAAGTCTTTTGTAGCCTCTGACAGGACTCACTCAAGGATTGCAATTAGCTCCAAGCATATTCAATTCAATTCACTTTCATTTATATAGTTCCAATTCACAACTAATGTCATCTCAAGGCACTTTACAACAAAAGTCATTTCAATACAATTACACAAACATTCCAATCAGTTAAAAGTTTTCTATTTAAGGAATCCCAGTAGATTGCGATGAGTCGTCGATGTGAGGTTGTGCCCGGATAATGCAGAATCCAACCACAGCAATTCCTCAGCAACCCTCATTCTGAGCAAGCATGTAGCGACAGTGGAGAGGAAAAACTTCCCTTTAACAGGAAGAAACCTCTGGCAGAATCTGGCTCAGTACAAGCGGTCATCTGTCACGACCCTCTGGGGGTCCGAGAAGACAGAGAAGAAACAGCATGAAGAATGCTCGGTCACTTTGAGCATTCTCTGGACCGATGTTCCCCATTCAGCAGGGACCATTGTAGTTGAGCAGGGTACCAGACCATGTGGAGCTTCTATGGGGAGAAAAATATATTTTCCTTCAAATCTATTAAGCTTCTCTTGTGCAGCAAATGTAAACATTTCTAAGCATGATGTTTACACAACTAACAGTTAAGGTGGGGATGTAGTGTTCTGACCAGAACACTTCCTTCCACATGTTTGCTGTGTCCATTTCATGAATCGTAACATACAGCAGTGAGGAATACTTTCCTACAACTCAAATATTTTACAACTCGTGCATAAAAGCCAGATACGTGGAGTGCACCACTGATGGTTGCCTTAACAAGGAAATTCTCCAAACCTGAGTGGTGGATTTCTACTTCTCTAGAGTTACATTGGGCATCTACCTGGCTTTTCTTATTATTTTTTTCCTTGGTCATCAGTTTAGAAACACAAACACAAACAGTGGGAGATAAAGCAGCATCTGATTTTATTTTACCGATGATGGTAAGAGGCACGCCTAACTTCAGAAAATTTGACAAATTCAAACAGAATGTTAAATCCATACATGGGATATGTCATAATTTTTATCTGAAGATACTTTCTCAGTTAACAGCTTGCAACTTAGCCCTAACAACAGATAGACCTCACCAACTTTTTCCATTGCAATACTCTATGGTCAAGCTCTATCTATTTAGTAGGTATATCATTGCTATACCTACTAAATGTTTTGAATGTATACATCCATTTTATACTCTATATGGAGACTGAGAAACTCTTAGAAGTTATAGGATATTTTTTTTTCATAACATGGGCTCAAGGGAGGTGGTCTACAAAATGTGCGGAACTCGCAAATCAATTGGACCAGCACGAGGAGTTATGCAAATGTTTATCCAATGTAATGTTGACTGTGTGGGGAGGTTCAGGACCCCTGAATGCTATTATGCAATAGCAAGCAGCTGTATATAAAGCCCAGAGACATTGAAAGAGCGAAATCTCTGTGAGGCAGCAACTTCTTTTTCCACCAAGGTACACACTGACAAAGGATCACCTTTTTTCCCCACAAATTTTCATTTTCACAAACTTATTCTTTGGAGATATTTTGAGGAATTTCCAAACTGTATTCAACTAACCTCTCAACATTCCCCTCCCCTTCCTCTGAGGTAGAATGCTGAGGTTCGTTGCAGCTCTTTGCCTTCTGGCGCTGTCCTGGGCACAGGATTGCAAGGTGGAGAATTTCCAGGTCAAACAGGGCTTTGACAAAAACAGGGTGAGTTGGGGGTAAAATACATAATTATTTTTAAAAAAGAATTTATAAAGTGAAGTTTCTTCTATAAAGTTTTTTTTCCCCCCAAAAGTATGCAGGGACCTGGTACGCCGTAGGAAAGAAGGACCCAGAGGGTTTGTTCTTACTCGACAATGTTGTAGCCCAGTTTAACATTGGAGATGATAGCTCAATGACCGCTACTGCAAAGGGCAGAGTCATCATCCTGAAGTAGGTTTCTCCTCTTCCCTCCCTGGAAGCTTTTCTGTTCTAAATATATGGATTACTAAGAAATCTACTTTTCTTTGTCTCTCTTTGAACTTAAGCAACTGGGAAATGTGTGCCCACATGTTTGCTACCTTTGAGGAAACCCCTGACCCTGCCAAGTTCAAGATGAAGTACTGGGGAGCTGCTTCATACCTGCAGACAGGAAGTAAGCATGACTTGAAAGGGAGAAAACATAAATCCCCTAAATTCATCCAGGAGTTGAAGCAGTCTGCTGAAATTCTGATAGGGTCGAGGGCTTGCATTTATGGCTGTTCTAAACTTCACTATTCACTTAAAGAACCTGAGGCATTAAAGAAGCCAGATAATCAAGGATCCATTGGGAGCTTTGTTGTTAATCTAAGCCTTTGTTTTTTTTGAAAATTGATTCAAATATTCTAATCCTTCAATCAACCACCCTGCTTTCAGATGATGAACACTGGGTTGTCGACACAGACTACGAAAACTATGCCATCCACTACTCCTGCAGACTGCTTGATGCAGATGGCACATGCTTGGACAGCTACTCTTTTGTCTTTTCGCGTCATGCAACCGGCCTGAGGCCAGAGGACCAGGCAATCATCACACAGAAGAAGATGGACCTCTGTCTTTTGGGGAAATACAGACGTGTTGCACACACTGGTGAGTCGATTCCTACTGAATTCTTACCAGCATTATTGGTGTGCAGGGGTGGTGCAATTTGAATTATTCAATGAGGTTAAAGACCAAAGTAATGATTAACTAAGGTATGTTGCCTCAAACCTAATGATCAGTGTTTATCTTCATTGATTGATTAAAGGAATGCACACTCAGTACAATTCTGAGTAATATATTTCCAACTGTATACAATCTGTCATGGATTAAATCAAGATACATTATTAAGCTTAATATTTTTCTCTTTTTCATTGCAGGGTTCTGTGAGAACAGTGGAAATGCAGAGCCACCTCAGTGAAACTTTTGATGCTCATTTCTTCCCTTCTGCTGGTTTCAGATTGAATCCCACTTCTTCCTCATCCCTACCGTCTCAGTTTCTCTTATGCAAGCGAAAGTAGTTTCCTTTTTTTAAATTAAAATTCACAAACTGCAAATTTATTTTCTGTGGTTCGGAGTCAGCTTTTGTCTCTTTATATTTCACTGTTATCTCCAACATCTGTTGCATATTTTATTCTTATTTCCGTACATTCCAACAGCCTTTTGTTTGACTCCTGCCTCATATGTCAGTGTTATAGATTGTAACATGTGGAAATCTCTTATGATCCAAGTAAAACAGAACTTAATACATTTAGAGAAAAAGGTACATTTTTATTTAAGTGTAATATCCACCATACATGTTCAGTGATAGCTGTTGTTTTTTAATCTTGACTAATGTGTACTTACTGATTCAGATTTTGAAATAAACATTCAAACACCATGACTTTCGTGGATGTTTAACTTCTCAAATACTTTAGCTTTGTTCCAGAATCTGTCTAAATACTTGACTGTTTTTGGGTAAAAAGCCCAACACAATGCAGTATAATCTAAGTATACAAATAATAAAAAGCATTGATAGAGATATTTGAAACAGATTTTGGTGTGTATTCTTTACCAAAAATTTGATCAAAAAAATGTGCTTCTAAGGTTGGGAAAAAATAGAGGACATGACCCCCTAACAGCTGTTCTGCCTTTTACCTGAAAATAATTTAACACACTCATTGCAGCGAGCTACCAGTCTCTGACATCATGCAAAGAAAAGTGTGATCCCACTCTTCACTTCCAGCTGTGAGATGTTTGAGCTCTTTTTTTATGGTTAAAGCATGTTTCATGTTTTTTTTGTGTGCGTGTTTTAGTTTGGTTTAAACACCGAGAAGTGTTCTAAGTAGTATATCTTGTGCCTATTAAAGGGCTGTGTGTAGTTCTTGGTAGCTTCACAATCTTTATGATCAGCTTTGAGTTTATAGATGGTAATTTTTCTTATACTGGAATTTTTGAATGTTTTTCGAAGATGATGCCTCAGGTGTCTATTTCAGAAAATAAATAAATAATAGGAAATGGTCTGTTAAAGCAAAATTTGTATAAATAATGTTCAATAATAAGGTATTGAACTATACATTAACAACTGATTTTTAATTTAGTGTTCCAGAGGAATTGCTCACATTTGTAGTCATGCTATTAAAAAAATTATCTACTTCTCAATACATTATTATATCATCTAAATAAGAAAGCAAACACTGCAGACATTCATTCCTCTTGATGGTATTTTAAAGGCCTCAACTGTTTACAGGGATTTTCCTGGCTCAAACTGAGGCAGAGGTGGTACCATCCTGACCATTCGCCAACACATGCATGAATTCTGTGCATTCAACTGACTCACTTTTTATAAAGGAAACATAATTTTTTTGTTAAGCGTTCTAATAAGAATATGACAATTATCACGTTAAAGAATTATTTTATTAAAACAATATACATACAAAAATAAGGAGCCAACTTTAAACTGATAGTGCATTAAGTTGTAGGGATTTATCCAAACATCTGGCAGCCAGACATTAACTATTATTATTAACTTTAATTATTAACTATACATAGCCTATTATTATTATGTTCCACGTTTCATCACAATAAGCACTGAAGGTATAAACAGGTGTTGAAAAACGCATCTTTATTCAATTAATAACAGTTGAAAGCCAAAGGATCACGTGCTGTTTCTCAAATGGCAGGCATTAAAAATCCACATTAAGCACAAAGATGGCAAATTTATATGTATCTGCCCCAAAAGAATATGTGTAACAATAAAACACGTTAATTAGCAACCTTTGCTGTTTTTGTCCGTTCTGTGCAGAGAAACTTCAACTTTAACTTACAGATCAAAGTCCTGCAATAGAACGGGTTCCTGCAGCTAATCTGCTGTTTCAGGTGGATAAATCGAATCTCTCTCTGGGAGCGCTGGATGCTGAGATAGTGAGAATAATCTGTATTCAGCGCAAAGATGGAGACATTTTCAGAAAGTGGGAGTTAACCAAAAATATTATATTAATATTTTTCACCCATCCATCCATCATCTTCCGCTTATCGGGGGTCGGGTCGCGGGGGCAGTAGCCTAAGCAAAGAGACCCAGACCTCCCTCTCCCCAGCTGCTTGGGCCAGCTCCTCGGGAGGAATCCCGAGGCGTTCCCAGGCCAGCTGGGAGACATAATCCCTCCAGCGAGTCCTGGGTCTTCCCCTGGGTCTCCTCCCGGTGGAACGTGACCAGAACACCTCACCAGGGAGGCGTCCAGGAGGCATCCTGACCAGATGCCCGAGCCACCTCAACTGGCTCCTCTCGATGTGGAGGAGCAGCGGCTCTACTCTGAGCCCCCTCCGGATGACCGAGCTTCTCATCCTATCTCTAAGGGAGAGCCCAGCCACCCTACGGAGGAAACTCATTTCAGCCGCCTGTATCCGCGATCTCGTTCTTTCGGTCACCACCCAGCGTTCGTGACCATAGATGAGGGTAGGAACGTAGATCTACCAGTAAATTGAGAGCTTTGCCTTTCGGCTCAGCTCTCTCTTCACCACGACAGACCGGTACAGCGCCCGCATAACTGCAGATGCCTTACCAATCCGTCCATCGATCTCCCGCCCCATTTTTCCCTCATTCGTGAACAAGACCCCCAGATACCTAAACTCCTCCAATTGAGGAAGGACCTCATCCCCGACCCGGAGAAGGCACTCTACCCTTTTCCGGCTCAAGACCATGGTCTCAGATTTGGAGGTGCTGATCCTCATCCCAGCCGCTTCACACTCTGCTGCGAACCACTCCAACGAGAGCTGTAGATCACGTTCGGATGAAGCCAACAAGACCACATCATCTGCGAAAAGCAGAGACCCGATCCTGAGGTCACCAAAGCGGATCGCCTCAACACCTTGGCTGCGCCTAGAAATCCTGTCCATAAACGTTATGAACAGGACCGATAACAAAGGGCAACCTTGGCGGAGTCCAGCTCTCACTGGAAACGAGTCCGACTTACTGCCGGCAATGCGAACCAGACTCTGACACCGTTCATACAGGGACCTAACAGCCCTGTCAAAGGGCCTGGTACCCCATACTCCCGGAGTACCCCCCACAGGACACCCCGAGGGACACAGTCAGACGAAATCTCCAAGATCACAAAGCACATGTAGACCGGTTGGGCGAACTCCCACGCACCCTCCGGGACCCTGCCGAGGGTGTACAGCTGGTCCAGTGTTCCACGGCCAGGACGAAAACCGCATTGTTCCTCCTGAATCCGAGGTTCGAGTATCCGTCGGACCCTCCTCTCCAGAACCCCCGAATAGACCTTACCAGGGAGGCTCAAAAGTGTGATCCCCCTATAGTTGGAACACACTCTGTGGTCCCCCTTTTTAAAGTGGGGGACCACCACCCCAGTCTGCCAATCCAAGGGAACTGCCCCCGATGTCCACGCAATATTACAGAGCCGCGTCAACCAACACAGCCCTACAACATCCAGAGCCTTGAGGAACTCCGGCCGAATCTCATCCACCCCTGGTGCCTGGCCACCAAGGAGCTTTTTAACAACCTCGGTGACTTCAGCACCAGAGATTGGAGAGCCTGTCCCAGAGTCCCCAGACTCTCTTTCCAAACAGGAAGGCGTGTCGGTGGGATTGAGGAGGTCTTCGAAGTATTCCATCTACCGACCCAAAACGCCCCGCGTTGAGGTCAGCAGCACACCGCCCCCACTGTAAACAGTGTTGGTGGCAGACCGCTTCCCCTCACTGAGACGCCGGATGGTGGACCAGAATCGCTGGTAAATCAGTCATTACGTTTACATGCAGCAAGAGAAATTCGAATTATTGTATTAATCTGACTGAAATCAGACTTTAAATGCATGTATGCACCTTAGTCTGGCTGGATGATTGAATGTAACACCGGGAATGCGACCCAGCCCTAACAACAGTAGGCATATGGCCTCCCTAGTCTCTCAGTGTTATCTGGGGCAGGCAGTAGGCTCATACCCGTATGGTTGTGGTCCATTTTATGTGTAGTTGTAAATGTTTAAAATTTAATCTGTTTCAAAGTCTGTGTAAAGTCTAGTTTTCTGTTGAACGAGCTGACAGGACTCCCCTCCCCCACATCACTTCCGGTCTGGCATTCTCACAAAAAAGATTCTTAAAGCGAAAATTATATATACATTAGTACATTTTTATTTTAAAACTGTTAATATATTTCTCTAAATTATAGTTTAAGAGGGGTTCTAACCTGCAACCTGCATTTTAAAATAACCCAATAATCTGAGTTTTTTTTTTATGGGTTATTGAGCAATTGCGACAAAGTAAAAACAAAAAGACACCTTATACTAGCAAACCTCGGGTCTAGAATAGCGTCTCTATAGAGTAGTTTTAAAGATTAAACAGGCACACAGTCTCGTTAAACATTTTTCAATAATCAATCAACAATTTATTTTGGTTTATTTTTCAACATCAGTATTGGGAACTACTTTGGCGTTTTCTTAAAATTAAAGTAATGACACAAAAGGACTATTCTGGATGGAGGTTTACATCTTTATTGCACATTTGTGGACAGTACTGAGCATGGCAAAACAATTCAAGAGTACATGATTAGGATACATCAAACACCACTTAAAAACAGAATGGAGAAAAAACCCATATACATACAAAAAACAGCTTCCAGATGGCACTCTACTAAAATACAGAAGTAAAAAAAAAGAAGCTACCCCAAAGGTTGGAGTCACAGTGTCTGTCTGCCTTAAATCTATCTGGTCACATTGCCAAGACCGCAGGAATAAACACACCTTTCTCCCAACAAGGAGGCCTTTAGTAATCCCTGCTGTAAATAGTTTAGCACAAGGAATCATGTCGTGCAATCTCTTTCCAGCCATACAGGGTTGCAGGTTTGAATAGTCAATGTGGTGAATGCACAAAAACCTTTCCTCATGTGACCGGTTAAGCTCTACATGGCTACGGTCTGGTTGCATTGAAGAAAATGAAAACTAGGTAGAAGAAAAAAACCCAGAAATCTTAGTCATGGTTCAGCAATGTTTATTCGTGTGTGAATTCAAGCTTGATTGGACTGCGGCTACACCACTAGGGTTGTACTAATGGAATAAACATGCGGTTAATTAGAAGGACATTTGCTATAATTGTGACCACTTAATGGAGTTGAAAATAGAAATTTAACACCATCTTGTCCTTCACATACACACAATAAAATGGTAAACAATCCCAGCTGCGCTTTCCCTACTTAACACAACCTATACCATCAACAAAACACAATGGAACCATAAGGTGATGGTATTAAAAATGGGAGGGGAAAATGATCAATTTATAAGGGTTTGATTCACTGGAGCGTATGGTGAAATGGAGATTGGTAAGTTTTAATGTGTAAATAAAAGAAGGATACACCATGATTAGGTAATTTTCAATAAACATAATTCACTGAAAAAACACACAAGCTTTCCTCATCTCTTAAGAAACCCAAGAATAAATACTAAAATAAAACACAAACAGAAAAAAAGAGAGCATCTGCTACAATATTGATATAAAAGAAGCCCTTCCCCGGTTAGGGTCAATGATCAGTGCTGTGACTTAAAAAAGGCAACTGAGGCATGATATTTCAGACTAAATACATAAAAGATGATTGAAAGTAAATCTGTTAAACAATACTGAAATTACTGCTATAACATCCTTAAAAAACACTTCTAAAAATGAAAATGCCAGAACGGGAAGTTTTCATCTCGTCTGGATTTTGTTTATAACATAATGTAAAGGTAAGTCTCATCAGCCCCTCCAATTTCAATAAAATAGATTGGTCAGAGTTAACATGTCTGGAGTGCTTACATGGATTTATGACCTTAAATCAAAAAAAATAGCTGCTTATCAAAAGTTAGCCCTATAGGTGAGTGGAAAAAGTGTTATTTCCATATTATTTGCAAACAGAATGTAATATCTGTTTTTTGGGGGATTCCCAACCTACTTTTGACCAGACTGGTGTTCTAATTCTTTTGGGAATAAATCTATCTAACTACTCCCTTTGGTTAATATCTGATGTGGACCGTTAATTCAGGCTAAGCAGTAGTCAATGTGGGCCAAGAGTTCTCTGTGCCGGCTGGTTGGATAGGGAGCCTGACACTTTGGACACTCCAGAAAACTCTCATCCAGGAGGCTGATGACTTTAGACGGGGATGTGGGTCCATGCGAGTTAATAGTAAGACGCTCAAACTCCAGATTATTATAGGAGCTTGGTTCTGAAAAGCGGGCACTTGGCTGCTTCTGAAATAGAAAACATGACATGCTGATATTTTAAGAATGCAACCTCTTAAACTACTTTGCAATGCAAAAAGGGTAAAGCAACTATGTATAACTACATGCTTCTAACTACTTTAAAGCACTTATTTCAACAACATTTTGGATACAGTCTTTGAAAACTGTATTAAGAAAAATCTAAATGAAAAGGTTGCTAGGTGTTTTAAATACGCAGATATAAAAATGAGAAATTAGATGCAGGAATGAAACTTACAGCAGACTCCAGTTTAGCAATCTGATCGCGGGCTTTGCGAAGCTCTTTCAGCACTTTCTGTAGTTGCTCCTGCATGCTCTGACGATCAAGTTTTTCATTCTCAAAGTCCCTGGCAGAGAGCTGGATCTAAGGAAGAAATGCAAGAATTCCACACTTAGCAAAAACTAACAAAAAGATATCCATTTTTAATATAATTTATGCTTTTTTAAAGTGAATTCTAAAGAAATAATCTCTACCTGTTGTTCCAGAGCAGCAATTCTCCTCCGCTCTTCATTTTGGTTGATAAGAGACTTTTGCAGCATATTTACCTATGAAGAGCAAATTATTAAGGTAAAAAGAGTTTAATGTGTGCCGGGCATTCAATCATGTTCCACCATACTGCAGGGAAAATATAAAAATTGTTGAGAGCCCAAGTAAGGTTGGAAAGAGAGCTTGACTGTAAACTTTTAAATGAAAAAAAAAAAAAATGATACATGTACAGAAAAATATATCCAGGCATGTAAAACAATAAAGTGAGCAGTGCACAGTCGTACAATTATTTCACAAGTGTTCACTAATATTTGTCTCATTTGTCACTTAACATGTATACTTTCCCCAACATTTGATAGACACTCATTTTGAAAGTCTCAGAACTATTAGGGAAAATAAGTACTGCATTCCCTACAGAACCGAAGAAAGGCTCTCTAAATATAATGGGAGCGTACGTGGAAAGATAGAATGTAACATCTGGGAAAAAATGAACGTTACATAAAACTTGAAATTTGTATGCCAGTGAGTGAAATAATAATTTAATCTTCAATCAATAACTTCAAACTTGGTAAATAAACTTTTATAAGAAAGGACAGCAGCAACATTTTCTGTAGTTGGTCACCAAGTTTTCACACATCACAGAAGGGATTTGGACTCAGTCTTCTTTCCAAAAACTCTTTAAACCCATTAGGTTTCGTGGTTGAAGCTTGCTACTGTAAAGCTCCAGCTCCCTCTGCAGACTTTCTGTAGACTGAGGTCTGGAGAGTTATTGGATCACTACTTGATGATAATTTGCTGCTTCTTTGGCCACTCCCTTTTGCCTAAGCAGTGTATCTTGAAGTGTCGTCATGTCAGAAGACAAATCAATAAACTATCCTAGTAATGTAATACCTGATTTCACAATACATTACCCTAATCATTGACCCCTTAATGAGGTGAAGCACCCCCTGGGAGCATGACTCTGTTCCCAAGTGAAGACTGTGTTGCTCAGGTCAAAGTCAGCAGTTCTTTTCCTTCAAAGATGGTGAAATTAGTTGATGGAAAAGGTTATTAGGTCTACATGACCTTGTTGAACTTATGAATATGTTGTCTTTATTCCCTATAATTTTGGATTTTGTGTGGAATAGGTTAAGTTTAGTTATTGTTCATGTATGTTTCATTAAAACATGTACACCAAATACATTCTTTTTTGATGAACAAAGGAAGCAGGAAGACAAGTAATCTTATATAACCTGCACCTCTTATAGACAAAAACAACAAGAAAAAAAAAAAACGATTTCCTCGATTTAATTCATTTCAACCCCAGCCCTGAACCCCGTCAAGTCACCTTACTTCTACTTAGGGTAAATGTAACCATGTCTTAGATTTCTTTAACTTAATTAAAATGTCTTTTTTTTTCATAGCATGCCAGTATTTTGTCCTTATATAGTTTTTAAATATTTTTACAGCATTAGATTTTTAAATCACCTACATCCTTTTATTTAAGATCCGATAATTGACAAAAACTGTAGTGTTTTCTGATTCTTTTCTTATTGATAATTCGCATTTCCCTTTTCTGTAACAAAAACAAAGGTTTTGTGTTACTGGGACAAGTGTTACCCCAGACTTCTATATATGCTATATACACATAAAATAGATATGTATAATATATTTAGAAAGTTATAGTTAAACAGATTTTTGACTTTATATAAAACACAAATGCTTTTATTGACTTTACTCCGTATTTACTTTATGTGAGCTTTCCAATTTAATTTTTCATCCAAAATAACACCCAAGAATTTTACTTCTCTGATTCTTTCTATATTAATTCCATCTATTGATAATCTCACAACTTCATTCTTTTTTGATCACTCAAAATCATATAATTAGTTTTTTCCCCAACTTAAGGATAACATATTTTTATTAAACCAATCCCTCACTTTAACCATTTCCTCTCCTATACGTCCCATTAGCTCTAATAAAATTCTCCCAGGGAGAAAAATGTTAGCGTCATCTGCAAACAAATTGAGAGAAAACAGAGATAGAGAGCAATGGACCTAAAACTGAACATTGTGGAACTCCACATATAACTTTTGGATTTTCATTTGAGTTTTGCCCTTTAAAATATACATACTGTTGTTGGTTTGTAAAATAGCTTGTAAACCAATGATGTGCTGGACACCTAATTCTATAATTAAGTAATTTTGATAACAGTTAACAGTTTATGATTTATGGTGTCAAATGCTTTTCATAAGTCGAAAAATACACTCATTGCATATTGTTTACATTCTGTTAACTCAAGCAATGCTAAACCTGTAGATCTCTGTAATCTAAATCCATATTGATTTTTACTAATTTGTATTTTTCTAAAAAGTTTAGCATCTTCTGAACAAACCATTTTTCAAGAATTGCGAAAGCAGAGACACTAGTCTGTAGTTATTAAATTTATGTTTGTGACCTTTTTTTAATAATGGGATTATTTTTGCAACTTTCATTTTAGCCAGGAAAATACCTGATTGTATAGAAAAGTTACAAATAAAAGTAAATTGTTTAATAATACAGTCCAGCGATTTTTAAGTCATTTTTTTAGTTTTGAAAGCCTATCTGAAGTGCATTATTTAACTGTTCATTCTAACTAAATGGATATTGCACAATTTAAATGTGTTAAAATCAACAGTCTTAGCAAAGGTTCCTTTTTTTGGAAATACAAGTCTAAATACACTGAAAATACACAAAGATTTAAACACAAAGAACTGTGGTTGTTGCTCATTTATGCCAGCTATGAGGCTGCTTTTGTTTTACACTTGGAAAACCTGTATGACAGTTACTATGGAGGAAAAAAAAAATTGAATACCTACTCTACATTTTGTAGAGAGACAATATCTGTAAACAATTCAGAAAAAAGTATGTTGCATAAAAGCAAGAAATTATCTGTATGTCCTTGAGTGAAATGAGTATTAGATGACCTACAGTAACCAGAATTCTGTTGTCACAGAAAAATTACGCACCAATTTTGGACACAACTCAGTTGTTTGATCATTTACAGAGACTCCTGACCTGAACTTGTGTGTATAAAAAACACTCACCTCTCCATCACCATTGACAGAGCTGTCAAAGAACATTGGGGATAACTAATCTGCACAAGACTTGAATGGACTCGATGAATATCAAACAGAAGCTTAATGAGAAGGTAGCAGAAATTAAAAAATATATATATTAAAAGACCCTCAGTCACCCTCGATTTGTTGCTACATGTCATTTCTTTGTTCATTTGGTGAGGATGATCTTGAGGATGGTAAGGTATCAGATCACAGCTATGTGGTTGGAGCCTTCAGGACGACCTGAACACAATCAGGGCCAGTCACCAAGAACACCATTGGTGGCACTGTTATGGCAAATATTTTTTCAAGGTTATTTCTATTTAGTGATTAGTAGTCATTACTAAAGGCATCCGAAAATTGCATAATTTTTGGAAGTCAATAAAGAGATTGAAGTTAAGGACTTATAGACTTTTCACCCACTCTAATCTAACTGAAGGACTCCTCGTGTTTTATTTAAGTTTGCATCCAAGACAACATTCTGCTACAGAAGGGTCTAGCAACTTACAGAGGCAGGCAGAAACAACATATTAAGACATGGGAGAACAGAGGTGCCCAGACAGGGGCTATGTACTGGCCATGATAAATCTTTTAATATCCAATGGAGACTGAATCCTCATCCTTACTGAATTCTTCTATGACAAACACACTGGGCTGTAATGGATGGAGACCTTGCATCCCCTTGCCATAGAAGGCACATTTACAGACCCATTTGAGGATTCCCAGCTAACTTCTAAATTACTCATTTAAGGCTTAGGTGAAAGTTCAAGCACTGTTAAAGGTGTAAATCAGTCAAGTCCAGGAATCTTGTTCAAGATGTGAGCAGAGAACTGTAACAAGGTTAATCTATTTTAAAGTAAAAAATCTCTCATAATTAACACGTCTTTTATACCTAAGGGCAGAAGTGTTAAAAATATTTAAAAGAAAGTCTTTGAGACTTGCTCCTTGACACGTTACTGTAGGAAACAGACTTCTTTAGCCGTTTTTGTAGCAGCTGCAGAGAACCATCTCTGGCGTATTGACCTTCAGAGTGGAAACTAAGTCAAACTCTTAAAAACAGAGGGAATATGAAAACAACTTTGAACATCTTAAATAAAGCAACAAGACCAAATTAAAAACATAAAAAGTGATTGATAGTAGCAAAGATATTACTGAGTTTAATTTTTGTATTAATTAAGGAGAAAATATTGATAAATCCTTAGACGCGTCTAATGAAAGTCAAGGACAAACAACGGGAAACAAAATAATTCAGTCCATGTTCCTTTGTAAGGTTAAGGAATATGAAATTAGTTCTATTGTAAAGAAAAGTGATCTCTGGACAGCGACGGACTTGATATGTCAATCATGAAAAGCACTATAGATTGTACGCCTGAGTAAAACAATCAATTGAAAAAATGTATTAAAATTTTTTGTTTCAGGGGATTAATAAAAATAAAAATAAATAAATAAATAGAGTTTTTGTGTAATGGCACAGTTTTGGCTCCCTGAAGCTTCCGTAGTGGAATTGGTACGGGCTTGCTGCGACACACGTCGAGCAAGAGCCCCCACGCTGTTACATCTGCCTAAAGCCCATCGCAGTCAAAGGCAACAGCACCACAAACCTGTTACACCCAAAACAGAGGCTGAAATAACCAGCTGAATATAAAAAATGCCAGTCTCTCAGAGACAGACAAAACCACAGTGACCAACAAACCGTAGTTAAAAATCGGCAAACTGTAGCCGAATCTGCCGTTTGTACTTTTTGCTTTTATTTTTTATTTGCCCTCCCCAGGCCACGCCCAGCCGGCACCTGGACATCCAGATCTTCCAGCTCCAGGGTCCAGATCCCGCCCCACGTGGGGCGCCGAGATCAGGGGCCCAGCCAATGCCGGACAGCCCCACCAGGTGAACAGACCAGCCAGCTGAAGTCCTGGAACCGGCAGGAGGATTGGGCGCCAGGCACGGTCCCCACCGATCCACCGGACGGCACCAACCTATTCTACAAACCCGGCACCCCCCTAAGAGGTGCCCCAGTCAATCCAAGGAGGACATCGGCCCGAAAAAGCGGCCGCCCGACACACCGGACCACCCAGGACCCGCCCGACATGCACCAGGACCGAGCCGGGCCGCAACCGGGACCCCCAGCCCCAGGCATCGAGAGTCATCATCAACCCGCGGGCAGGAGCAACCATCACCGACGGGGAGTGACGGGGAGGGAAGAAGACGCATCAGGCCAGAGAGCAGCCAAACACCCAACCTGACAGGTAGACATAGACAGACAGAGACACTCATACGTACCCTCCCTTTCTTGTGTACACATTCTTACAAATACAGGACATACGAAAAAAGGACACTATACCCTCATTCATACCCCCCATACGTACACTATACTCCATACTCCCAGGCCCAGGGACAGACACCCCAGTAGAGAACCCTGCCCCTGCACCCAGGAGACAGACCCTTTTGCCCACCAGGACGGGGACAAGTAGACCGCCAAGGCCCCACACCGGCAAGAGCAGCCCACCAGCCCAGGACCCCGACCAGACGGCGTGATGTTCTATCCGGGCTCCGACCCCTGATGGTCCAACGAACAGGGGTGTGGAAAGACCCCCCCAGCCTCTCTCCCCCAGCTCAATGTGGTGTTGTTGCGTGTTGTTCTAATGTGCACTTAAAACAGAGGGGGGGGGACATGTGAATACTGCCGGGTACCCCCATCTCCCCCCCCGGGCCCTCAGTGTCTAGATGCGTTTAACCAGTGGGTGCCGGCACCACAGGCGAGGCCCCCTCAACGGGGGGGCCTCGCCTGTGGCGCCACACCGCCAGGTCCCTACATGTGCGTTCCCTGTAAATGTTGCAAGTGTAGTGTCTAAATTGCTCAATAAAATCGGGACCCAGGCCGCCACCGGGTAGCGAAGACGGAAGCTCCATCCCGCACCCCTGTGACGTGCCCACGTCCCCAGGCCTTGTGAATGGTAGAATGAAGGAGCAGGTGGACAGAGGCATGGGGATGGGGAGAAAATAACTGGGGTGACCATTGCCAACCCCAGGGAGCCAGCTCCCCTGCTGACTCCAATAGTCACCCCCGTTCGGCCCGATCCACCAGGGGTGGGAGGCCCCAGCACGTCAAGTCGGGGCCCATGGCAGCGGCAACCCCGAGCCCCATGGGGGCTCTGGCAATCCACCAGCCCCCATGCCAGGGGCATACCTAATTCCTTCCCAACATTCACACTGCTAACAAAACCCATGTCACTATACACCCAGGTTGAGTTTAGCCCCCCCTCACCCTCAACGCCCTCCCCCCTCCCGTCCCAAGCGCACCCCGTTAAAAAGAGCGCCTGTGCTAGATGGTAAAAAGCCTCCCCGCCAATAAGAGACGCCCCAGGCACCGCCAGCGTCAGAGGACCCCCGGGCCGAGGCCGGAACCCGGCGCACCACCGACTCGGGTACCCCGGACATGCCGCGCCAGCCCCGTGAGCAGACCGAAGTCCCGGGCAGCCAATCCCCAGGCCGACATCCTCCAGCCTTGCTTCTACCGCCCGATGGCCGGGTGGCAACAGAACCCAGCACGTCCACCCACCAGCCCACACCCCACCAACTGGTCAGTCACTGTGGAGGCCGACCAACACCGGCCAGAGCCCCCCACCACAGCACCCCCGCGAGGGCTAAGACCAAGACCCAGGAGCCATGTCCAGTGTGAATATAGCCGATCGGGCCCGGAGACGCCGGCCACCCGCCACGGCCTCTCGCCGACGCCCGGACGCGGCAAGCGGCCACCGGGGAGCAAGCGACAGGAACCAGCCCGGGGAGATGGAAAGGGCAGCAGCGCCCGTCAACCACCGGCCGACCACAGCCCCCCCCCAGCCGGCACCGACGGCAGCGGCCCCCCCCGGCCAAGCCCCGCCAGGGCCCCAGCCGGGGGGCGCGCCGCCCCAGAACCCCGAGCCCCAGGCCCAGTCCAGACCCCCCCAGAGCAGCACAGCACCAGGCCAGTAACCCGCGTCCGCCTGCACGACCCCTCTAAGGCGCCGCATGCAGCCACTAGGAGTCACCACACAAAGACCCCAAAGTCCCACCCCAGGCGAGGGTCTCGGCACCTATCGCCGAACCGCAAGCGGACCCACCCCCAAGGACCTCCCCGCAGTCACCACCAACCCTTAAGCTCCACATCGGCAACCGTGTCTCACAGAACGGAATCAAGGGCCCGACCCCACTAGGTGATGGAACTGATCAAGGGTGACCAGAAAGATTGATCAGATGTGGAGGCAGATGCCGTTTCTAGACCAATGTAATCCAGAAGGAGATCTCTATATTGATTAATATTCAGAGTATTTTTAGTTTTCCAGTTCAAGAGGATATTTTTCTTAGCGATGCATAAGGCGATGTGAAATAATTGCATAGACTTTGTATCCATGGTAACTTCATCTAGATTTCCCAGCAAGCAAACTGTGGGAGCAAGTGTGAATTACATTTCAGACACTTTGATAGTTCTTCACATATCTGGTACCAATATTTCTTAACAGGTGGGCAGAACCAAAGAGCATGAATATAATTGTCTGGTAGATTGCTTGTACATTGTAAACAGGTATCAGACGGCGTATAACCCATCTTGAACATGCGTTGCCCTGTATAATGCACTCTATGAAGGATTTTATATTGTATTAATCGTAGATTAGGATTCTTAAGAAATTTGAAGGTTCTTAATGAAATTTGAGACCAGAGGTTTTGGTCTATTGAGATGGACAAGTCCATCTCCCATTTTGAAATCGGAAGGGCTATTGATTCATCTATTCTATTTAATGTTTTGTATATTTTAGATATCAGTTTGGGAGGGTTAAGATTAAGGAAGTCTAAAACTTTTCCTGGAATTTGTAAATCAACTGTATTGAGCCTAAATTTATTTTTTATAATTGATTTAATTTGTTGGTATTCTAAGAATTTATTCTTGTTAATCCCGAATTGTGTAACCAATGTATTAAAGGGGATAAAGTCTGTTCCATCAAATATATGCTCCAGGTATTCAATTCCTTTACAACTCCAGCCCGGAAAGTTAATCATGCATTTTTTTGTAAGATATCCGGGTTATTCCAGATGGGTGTACGCCTGCATGGGACTAGTGAGGTCTTTGTCATTTTAAGAAATTCCCACCAAGCTGTCAGAGAGGAGCTGATATTTATACTTTTAAAACATTCATTTTGTTTTATATTTGAGCTAACAAAAGGTAGATCTGAAAGTTTTATCTTATTGCATAGTGTCTGTTCAACATCTACCCAGCACTCATCGATATAACTGTGTTTTACCCATCTTGATGTGTATTGGAGTCTGTTGGCTAAGAAATAATGACGAAAGTTTGGTAGGTCTAGACCTCCTTTATCTTTGGACTTCTGTAGTGTTTTTAAGCTGATACGTGGGGGTTTATCTTTCCAAGGAATTTAGAAACAGAAGAGTCCAGAGATCTAAACCAATCAGGTGATGGTTTGCTTGGGATCATTGAGAATAAATAATTGATTCTAGGCAAAACCATCATTTTTATTGTAGCTACCCTTCCAATAAGTGATATTGGAAGGGATTTCCATCTTGCCAGATCATCTTCCACTTTTTTTAAAAGTGGGACGTAGTTTAGCTTAGATAAGTCTGCCAGTCTTGGTGAGATATGGATACCTAGATATGTAATATTTCCGGACCGGAGCTGCAAAGCAACAGGACTCT
>JAPXFQ010002967.1:0-25142 GCA_028564705.1 Apricaphanius iberus | reverse complement strand
CTGCGTCTGGAAGCCCTCCTGCCTTAGTGTCCTCTGTGTCTGATGGCCCTCCTGCCTTAGTGTCCTCTGTGTCTGAAGGCCCTCCTGCCTTAGTGTCCTCTGTGTCTGGAAGCCCTCCTGTCTTAGTGTCCTCTGTGTCGAAGGCCCTCTGCCTATGCCTCTTTTGCTGATGCCCCTCCTGCCTTAGTGTCACTGTGTTGAAGCAAGTTAGTGTCTGTTTATTCAAGCCCTCCTGCCTTAGTGTCCTCTGCGTCTGGAAGCCCTCCTGCCTTAGAGTCCTCTGTGTCTGAAGGCCCTCCTGCCTTAGTGTCCTCTGCGTCTGAAGGCCCTCCTGCCTTAGTGTCCTCTGTGTCTGAAGGCCCTCCTGCCTTAGTGTCCTCTGTGTCTGAAGGCCCTCCTGCCTTAGTGTCCACTGTGTCTGAAGGCCCTCCTGCCTTAGTGTCCTCTGTGTCTGATGGCCCTCCTGCCTTAGTGTCCACTGTGTCTGATGGCCCTCCTGCCTTAGTGTCCTCTGTGTCTGGAAGCCCTCCTGCCTTAGTGTCCTCTGCGTCTGGAAGCCCTCCTGCCTTAGAGTCCTCTGTGTCTGAAGGCCCTCCTGCCTTAGTGTCCTCTGCGTCTGAAGGCCCTCCTGCCTTAGTGTCCTCTGTGTCTGAAGGCCCTCCTGCCTTAGTGTCCTCTGTGTCTGAAGGCCCTCCTGCCTTAGTGTCCTCTGTGTCTGATGGCCCTCCTGCCTTAGTGTCCTCTGTGTCTGAAGGCCCTCCTGCCTTAGTGTCCTCTGTGTCTGAAGGCCCTCCTGCCTTAGTGTCCTCTGTGTCTGAAGGCCCTCCTGCCTTAGTGTCCTCTGTGTCTGAAAGCCCTCCTGCCTTAGTGTCCTCTGTGTCTGGAAGCCCTCCTGCCTTAGAGTCCTCTGCGTCTGAAGGCCCTCCTGCCTTAGTGTCCTCTGTGTCTGATGGCCCTCCTGCCTTAGTGTCCTCTGTGTCTGAAGGCCCTCCTGCCTTAGTGTCCTCTGTGTCTGGAAGCCCTCCTGCCTTAGTGTCCTCTGTGTCTGAAGGCCCTCCTGCCTTAGTGTCCTCTGTGTCTGAAGGCCCTCCTGCCTTAGTGTCCTCTGTGTCTGAAGGCCCTCCTGCCTTAGTGTCCTCTGTGTCTGGAAGCCCTCCTGCCTTAGTGTCCTCTGTGTCTGAAGCCCTCCTGCCTTAGAGTCCTCTGTGTCTGAAGGCCACCCCTCCTGCCTTAGTGTCCTCTGTGTACTGCCCTCCTGCCTTAGTGTCCTCTGTGTCTGGAAGCCCTCCTGCCTTAGTGTCCTCTGTGTCTGGAAGCCCTCCTGTCTTAGTGTCTCTGTGTCTGAAGGCCCTCCTGCCTTAGTGTCCTCTGTGTCTGAAGGCCCTCCTGCCTTAGTGTCCTCTGTGTCTGAAGGCCCTCCTGCCTTAGTGTCCTCTGTGTCTGGAAGCCCTCCTGCCTTAGAGTCCTCTGTGTCTGATGGCCCTCCTGCCTTAGTGTCCTCTGTGTCTGATGGCCCTCCTGCCTTAGAGTCCTCTGTGGTTCTGAAGGCCTCCTGCTTAGTGTCCTCTGTGTCTGTGGCCATCTGCCTTAGTGTCCTCTGTGTCTGAAGGCCCTCCTGCCTTAGTGTCCTCTGTGTCTGGAAGCCCTCCTGCCTTAGAGTCCTCTGTGTCTGAAGGCCCTCCTGCCTTAGTGTCCTCTGTGTCTGATGGCCCTCCTGCCTTAGTGTCCTCTGCGTCTGAAGGCCCTCCTGCCTTAGAGTCCTCTGTGTCTGAAGGCCCTCCTGCCTTAGAGTCCTCTGTGTCTGAAGGCCCTGCACCTAGAGCCCCCTCTCTTTACTATCCAACAATTTCCACCTTTCAAAGCAGAAGTAAGTTAGTGAAATCAAGGCCAAAGAAAACCACCTGCACCATTTGTAATCTGACTGTTAATAAAAAGAATATTAAAGTACATATACAAAGACGCCACCCCTCAACAATCCCAGACATAACATCAAGTCACCACCTGCCATCACATTTCACCTGAGACATTTCACCTGTCATTACAAGAAGCCCTTGTCAGATTCAGAAGGGGGCCAAAGTATGAACCATGGTAAGATTATTGTGTTAAGAATTGATGATGGACATATTTCAATGTGCACTGCAATATCTAATCTGTGTTTGTTCTTTTTGGACAGTGAAATGAAAATGATTGAGGAGGAAATGGTGAGACACTTACCGGAGGAGGCAGCAGTGAAGCTAGAGGCTTACAAAGAAAAAATTAGAAAAGCGCTCTCCTCTGAAGCCTTTCTCTCCAGGCTGTAATGGCCGCAAAGCCAGCATTTATTATTTTTTTAAATAAAATGTTTTGTATTTGTTTCTATTTTTTCCAGTTATTTTGTGTAGAACATATTCAATGTCTAGATTTCACAGAGCCATTCACATAACATGAATTCATGAAAGAGCATTTACATAAAATCCCAGATAACAATTTAATGTCATAAGATCTCCCCCTTCACTCCATACATATTTGAGAGACACAAAACACAATAGTAATGAATGTCTGCTTGTCACAAGATGCCAAAGGAGGGAGATATGCACAAAGTTAATAAATAAATGAATAACTCCACATAGTTGCTCACTAATTGATAATATATTTACAAATGTTATCAGATAAGTTATCACTTACCTGTTTTTGTTCTGTATATCCTAAAAAATAGGAAAACTAACAATGAAAAATGTGCTGTAGAAATATGGACAAATTTAGATGAAAGCATAAAAATATGTAAAAACCTGGTACATTTTAAAAAGGTTTACAAATAATTATGTGTGGTTTATTAAATACGAACAATTATTGTGAGTTGCAGTATATCCTTTTGTTTATTTTATTGTTCCTTATTTGTGGATACCTTACCTTATGTTCCCTTGTTTATGATTTGTTATTGTGCATTACGTTTATTGCTTTGATTGTTAATGTAAATATTAATGTTTTCATATATATATATAATATTCATATTTTTTTTTTCCACTTAATTAATTATAACAAGGACATACCCCGTAAAAATCATTACTGGGCAAAGAATGTGCAGCAAACCGATGAATCCAACTATCAATTGTATTAGTGGTTACTTGGGCTCATACCCCTTTAAGAAAAGCGCAGTAGGCGTGTCGTGAAGTGACGTCACTTCAAGACACGCCCACTCCGTGAAGTGAAGTAGGCGTGCCGTGAAGTGACGTCACTTCACGGCACGCCTACTTCACGACACGCCTCCGTCTTGCAGGCCGCAGACAGATACACTTGATCAGAACCAGCAGAACTGCGGTGGTTCTTGCAGTGTTTCCTTCTCACGCCGACAGGGGGCGCGCTCTCGCTCTCTCTCCCACACACGCGTGCACGCGCTGACGCACGCTCCCGCCGTGCAGCCGCGTCCCCATCAGACTGAAAACGTTGGCGGAGGCTGCTACCAGAAGCGGATGGGTCGGAACCGAGCCCTGCAGCGGCCGAACTGACCGGACCTCACCGAGCAGCACCGGGCGGTTCTGCATTTGCAGCGGGAAACCTGAATCAGAACCGGTCCGAGATCTGAGGTGAGACCGAACCGTTCCGCCGCGTTCCCGCTCTGCAGCGTAGAATCAGAACCAGACGGTCCGGTGTGTGGCGGGTTCTGGTTCTGATTGGTCCGAGCCTGACTGGCATATCAATCTGAGGAGGAGGAGGATGATGTGATGAAGACTCCGGTCCGGTACTGGACCCGGTTCTGGTTCTGTCAGAGCCTATCCAGGTCCAGTCCGGTTGTGCTTCAACACAACTCCTAATCCGGTCCACTTCTGGACCTGGTTCTGGTTCTGTCTGAGCTGATCATCAGAACCAGCCCGGTTCTGATGATCAGAGGTGAGTAGAGTACCTAAAACTTGTACTTGAGTATTAGTACTTCTACTCTGGTAGATTTGTTACTGCAGTACTGAGTAACTGATCCGGATATTTTAACATAAAATGATCCAACATAATTATAATAGAACAGATTAAATCAGAAACTTTATGTGGATAAAGTAACCAGGTATGTAGGCGGTAGTATTTACTGTAGGCTCAGAAGATGAAAAATATTAATAAAGCTCGTGTTTAAACACCTATTAACTCTGTATCTCATATTGTTTTGTTAAAATTTGTTAATTATTAATTCAGAGAAATTAAAGAGAAACTTTACTCAAGTAAAACTAGCAATACTTCATGATCATATTCAGGTAAAAGTTTAAAGTACAGTGTAGTAAAACTACCCTTAAAAGTACATTTGTTACCAAAAAATACTCCAGTAAATGTAATTAGTTACTATCCATGCGTGTGTAAACGTGTGTGTTCCAGGTTAATGAGGATGATGATGATGATGAGCTCCTCATCCACAGACAAGATGAAGAAGAAACCTCCAAAGGACAGTCTGACTCTTCTGCCGTGTTTCTACTTTGTCGAGGTTAGAAACGTCACATGACCCACAGTCACATGACCCACAGTCACATGACCACCCAAACGCTGCTCGTTGTTCTAGGATCCGGTTCAGATCAGTTCTGGGAACCTCCTGTAGGTTAAACTGGTTCCAGGATTAAAGAGATCCTGAAGTGTTGATGAAGTTCACTCCACACATTAGGACTCTTGGACCAGTTAAAGGTCAGGCTTTAACTAGGCCACTCCACAGACCAAACGTGTAAGCATTTAGCCAATCACTGATGGACCTGCTGCTGGTTTGGACACTCATCCTCCTACAGAACCAGACTGGACTTCAGGTCAGAACTTCTCCTTCAGGATTTTCTGCCAGAGTCCAGAACTCGCTCAGGCTTCCCCAGTCGTTCCTCCAGGTTCTGACCAGTCAAGCAGCCCATACCATCACTCCACCACCACCGTGTCTGACTGTAGTTGTGGTTGTTCTACTCCATATCCTAGGGGACCAGAACCTGCCAGAAAGGTCCACTACAGACAGGTGTGGGATGGTAAATGTATAGCGCTTTTTCAGTCAGAAGACCACAAAATGCTTCACACCACATTGAGTCCTTCATGTGTTCACACGGTGCTGCTGCTGGTGGTGAGCTACAATTCTGACCCAGAAACAGTGGCAGCAGTGGTTCTGGGTCAGCAGTGGTTCTGGTCCAGGATCTCTCCCATAGAGGCCATTTTCTCTTGTTCTGACCGTTAGCTCATGACCTCTGACCTTAGCAGAGGCGGTGAGACCTGCAGAGCTCTAGATGAGGATCTGGGTTCTACTAGACCTCCTGCAGTAGTTCTGGTGGGTCGGGCTCTTCTGGGAAGTTCTCCACCGGTCCAGGTGTTCTCCATGAGTTGGACCCTGGTTCTGATGGCCGAAAGAAAATCTCATTAAAATAAATACGACTCGGACCAAACTAAGAAAATAGAGTAATTAGATGTGGTTTACTAAACATAAGATCCGTCTCCTCAAAGACTTTATTAGTAAATGACTTGATATGTGATAATAAAATTGATCTATTTTGCCCATCAGAAACCTGGCTGCAGCAGGAGGATTATGTAATTATCAATGAATCAAGTCCTACCAATTATCAATATTTTCACATTCCTAGAAGTTCTGGGCGAGGAGGAGGAGTTGCAACCATCTTTCATTCAGATTTACAAATTCCTCCTAGACCAGTTATTAACTACAGCTCTTTAGAACATCTAATCCTTAGTTTTCCTCATCCAAACTGGAAAACATTAAAACCACTTTTGTTTGTGGTTTTGTATCGTCCACCAGGTCCTTACTCTCAATTCTATGACCAGATCTCATATTTTTTATCTGATTTAGTTTTAAACACTGATCAGGTAATTATAATAGGGGATTTTAATATTCACATGGACACTGAAAGTGATAGCTTAACTGCAGCCTTTAATATTATCTTAGAAAGTGAAGGGACCCACACACTCTGGTCGGCACACTTTAGACGTAACATGCATTACAGGATGACTCAGCACAATCTGCAGGGATTCCTAACATAGAAAACTTTTAACTAATTGGAATGTTTGGATAATTTCATTGAAATTAATTTTCTTGTAAAGTGCTTTGTGGTGATATCTGTTGGGAATTGGTGCTATAGAAATAAACTGAACTGATTAAGGTTCTCTGGAGTCCAGAACCTCAGTGAGGCTTCTGGAACCGTTTCTAGACTGGTTTAGGTTAGAGACTTTGTTCCTGATCAGTTCTGATCAGGACGGGATGTGCTGAGATGTTTTAGCCTACTTCCTGGTGTCGGAGCGGTTCTGTCCGGTGAATCTGGACTCTCAGTAGATTCAATCAGAGGAAGGATTCCTCTTCGTCAGGACTGTGAACCTGCTGCAGGTTCTTCTCTCTCTCTATATATATATGTTTGGGTCCAGTTGGAGCTGCTCAGAACAGCCCGGCTGATCCCAGAACCAGAACCTGACCGTTTCAGCGTTGTCTGTGTGCAGCTGCCCATCGTGGCCTCCTCCATGGTGTCGCTGTACTTCTTGGAGCTGACGGACGTGGTGCAGCCGGCCCAGGTGGGTTTCCGGTGCCGGGACAGAGACCTGAGCATGCCGTATGTGGACGGAGGAGACGAGCTGATCCCGCTGCTGATGCTGCTGAGTCTCGCCTTCGCTGGCCCGGCCGCCTCGGTACTGATCCATTCTGGAACGGTTCTGTCTGATCCTCCCGAAGGTTCTCCTGATTATCCCAACATGAATCATGTCTTCAGTTTATCTCAGACTCATCTCTGCTTCATTTCCATAGTTTTATATGTATTCATATATTTTCTTATTCATGTTTAATTTCATTCTTACTCTGTTTAATTTTTTTCCTGGTAGAAGCTCATTTACTGTATTTATTCTGGTTGGACTGAGATGATGGTGAAAGGCTGGAGGAACAAGGAAGTACTCAACCAGACTGACAGGAACCAGAACCAGCTAAGGGTGCGTTTGTTTTGTGTGCCAGATCATGCTGGTGGAAGCGGTGATTTACTGCCTGCAGCCGCGGCTGAAAATCCACAGAGCCGAAGGAAGCATCAACGCTGGAGGCTGCAGCTTCAACTCCTTCCTGAGGAGGACCGTCCGCTTTGTAGGTACGAGTCTGTCTGACCCACCCGTCTCTCTGACCCACCCGTCTGTCTGACCCACCTGTCTCTCTGAAACACCCGTCTGTCTGACCCACCTGTCTCTCTGACCCACCTGTCTCTCTGAAACACCCGTCTGTCTGACCCACCTGTCTGTCTGAAACACCCGTCTGTCTGACCAACCCGTCTGTCTGACCAACCCGTCTGTCTGACCCACCCGTCTGTCTGAAACACCCGTCTGTCTGACCCACCTGTCTCTCTGACCCACCCGTCTGTCTGACCCACCTGTCTCTCTGACCCACCCGTCTCTCTGAAACACCCGTCTGTCTGGCCACCCGTCTGTCTGAAACACCCGTCTGTCTGACCCACCCGTCTGTCTGAAACACCCGTCTGTCTGACCCACCCGTCTGTCTGAAACACCCGTGTGTCTGACCCACCTGTCTCTCTGACCCACCCGTCTGTCTGAAACACCCGTCTGTCTGACCCACCTGTCTGTCTGACCCACCCGTCTCTCTGACCCACCCGTCTGTCTGACCCACCTGTCTCTCTGAAACACCCGTCTGTCTGACCCACCTGTCTCTCTGACCCACCTGTCTCTCTGAAACACCCGTCTGTCTGACCCACCCGTCTGTCTGAAACACCCGTCTGTCTGACCCACCCGTCTGTCTGAAACACCCGTCTGTCTGACCCACCCGTCTGTCTGACCCACCTGTCTCTCTGACCCACCCCGTCTGTCTGACCCACCTGTCTCTCTGACCCACCCGTCTCTCTGAAACACCCGTCTGTCTGGCCACCCGTCTGTCTGAAACACCCGTCTGTCTGACCCACCCGTCTGTCTGAAACACCCGTCTGTCTGACCCACCCGTCTGTCTGAAACACCCGTGTGTCTGACCCACCTGTCTCTCTGACCCACCCGTCTGTCTGAAACACCCGTCTGTCTGACCCACCTGTCTGTCTGACCCACCCGTCTCTCTGAAACACCCGTCTACCTGACCCACCTGTCTGTCTGACCCACCCGTCTCTCTGACCCACCTGTCTCTCTGAAACACCCGTCTGTCTGACCCACCCGTCTGTCTGACCCACCCGTCTCTCTGAAACACCCGTCTGTCTTACCCACCCGTCTGTCTGAAACACCCGTCTGTCTGACCCACCTGTCTCTCTGAAACACCCGTCTGTCTGACCCACCCGTCTGTCTGAAACACCCGTCTGTCTGACCCACCCGTCTGTCTGAAACACCCGTCTGTCTGACCCACCTGTCTGTCTGACCCACCTGTCTCTCTGACCCACCCGTCTGTCTGAAACACCAGTCTGTCTGACCCACCTGTCTCTCTGACCCACCCGTCTCTCTGAAACACCCGTCTGTCTGGCCACCCGTCTGTCTGAAACACCCGTCTGTCTGACCCACCCGTCTGTCTGAAACACCCGTCTGTCTGACCCACCCGTCTGTCTGAAACACCCGTGTGTCTGACCCACCTGTCTCTCTGACCCAACCCTCTGTCTGAAACACCCGTCTGTCTGACCCACCTGTCTGTCTGACCCACCCGTCTCTCTGAAACACCCGTCTACCTGACCCACCTGTCTGTCTGACCCACCCGTCTCTCTGACCCACCTGTCTCTCTGAAACACCCGTCTGTCTGACCCACCCGTCTGTCTGACCCACCCGTCTCTCTGACCCACCCGTCTCTCTGAAACACCCGTCTGTCTTACCCACCCGTCTGTCTGAAACACCCGTCTGTCTGACCCACCTGTCTCTCTGACCCACCCGTCTCTCTGAAACACCCGTCTGTCTGACCCACCCGTCTGTCTGAAACACCCGTCTGTCTGACCCACCCGTCTGTCTGACCCACCCGTCTGTCTGAAACACCCGTCTGTCTGACCCACCCGTCTGTCTGAAACACCCGTCTGTCTGACCCACCTGTCTGTCTGACCCACCCGTCTCTCTGAAACACCCGTCTACCTGACCCACCTGTCTGTCTGACCCACCCGTCTGTCTGAAACACCCGTCTCTGTGACCCACCCGTCGCTCTGACCCACCCGTCTGTCTGAAACACCCGTCTGCCTGACCCACCCGTCTGTCTGAAACACCTGTCTACCTGACCCACCCGTCTCTCTGACCCACCCGTCTGTCTGAAACACCCGTCTGTCTGACCCACCCGTCTCTCTGACCCACCCGTCTGTCTGAAACACCCGTCTGTCTGACCCACCCGTCTGTCTGAAACACCTGTCTACCTGACCCACCCGTCTCTCTGACCCACCCGTCTGTCTGACCCACCCGTCTCTCTGACCCACCCGTCTGTCTGACCCACCCGTCTGTCTGAAACACCCGTCTGTCTGACCCACCTGTCTCTCTGACCCACCCGTCTCTCTGAAACACCCGTCTGTCTGAAACACCCGTCTGTCTGAAACACCCATCTGTCTGACCCACCCGTCTCTCTGACCCACCCGTCTGTCTGAAACACCCGTCTGTCTGACCCACCCGTCTCTCTGACCCACCTGTCTCTCTGAAACACCCGTCTGTCTGACCCACCCGTCTGTCTGAAACACCCGTCTGTCTGACCCACCTGTCTCTCTGACCCACCCGTCTCTCTGAAACACCCGTCTGTTTGACCCACCTGTCTACCCGACTCACCCGTCTCTCTGAAACACCCGTCTGTATGACCCACCCGTCTGTCTGAAACACCCGTCTGCCTGAAACACCCGTCTGTCTGACCCACCCGTCTGTCTGAAACACCCGTCTGTCTGACCCACCTGTCTCTCTGACCCACCCGTCTGTCTGAAACACCCGTCTGTCTGACCCACCTGTCTGTCTGACCTACCCGTCTCTCTGAAACACCCGTCTACCTGACCCACCTGTCTGTCTGACCCACCCGTCTGTCTGAAACACCCGTCTCTCTGACCCACCCGTCGCTCTGACCCACGCGTCTGTCTGAAACACCCGTCTGCCTGACCCACCCGTCTGTCTGAAACACCTGTCTACCTGACCCACCCGTCTCTCTGACCCACCCGTCTGTCTGACCCACCCGTCTCTCTGACCCACCCGTCTGTCTGACCCACCCGTCTGTCTGAAACACCCGTCTGTCTGACCCACCTGTCTCTCTGACCCACCCGTCTCTCTGAAACACCCGTCTGTCTGAAACACCCGTCTGTCTGAAACACCCATCTGTCTGACCCACCCGTCTCTCTGACCCACCCGTCTGTCTGAAACACCCGTCTGTCTGACCCACCCGTCTCTCTGACCCACCTGTCTCTCTGAAACACCCGTCTGTCTGACCCACCCGTCTGTCTGAAACACCCGTCTGTCTGACCCACCTGTCTCTCTGACCCACCCGTCTCTCTGAAACACCCGTCTGTTTGACCCACCTGTCTACCCGACTCACCCGTCTCTCTGAAACACCCGTCTGTATGACCCACCCGTCTGTCTGAAACACCCGTCTGCCTGAAACACCCGTCTGTCTGACCCACCCGTCTGTCTGAAACACCCGTCTGTCTGACCCACCTGTCTCTCTGACCCACCCGTCTGTCTGAAACACCCGTCTGTCTGACCCACCTGTCTGTCTGACCCACCCGTCTCTCTGAAACACCTGTCTACCTGACCCACCTGTCTGTCTGACCCACCCGTCTGTCTGACCCACCTGTCTCTCAGACCCACCCGTCTGTCTGAAACACCCGTCTGTCTGAAACACCCGTCTGTCTGACCCACCCGTCTGTCTGACCCACCTGTCTCTCAGACCCACCCGTCTGTCTGACCCACCCGTCTGTCTGAAACACCCGTCTGTCTGACCTACCCGTCTGTCTGAAACACCCGTCTGTCTGACCCACCCGTCTCTCTGAAACACCCGTCTACCTGACCCACCTGTCTGTCTGACTCACCCGTCTGTCTGAAACACCCTGTCTCTCTGACCCACCCGTCTCTCTGACCCACCCGTCTGTCTGAAACACCCGTCTGCCTGACCCACCCGTCTGTCTGAAACACCGGTCTACCTGACCCACCCGTCTCTCTGACCCACCCGTCTGTCTGAAACACCAGTCTCTCTGAAACACCCGTCTTTCTGACCCACCCGTCTGTATGACCCACCCGTGTCTCTGAAACACCCGTCTGTTTGACCCACCTGTCTACCTGACTCACCCGTCTCTCTGAAACACCCGTCTGTCTGAAACACCCGTCTCTCGGAAACACCTGTCTACCTGACCCACCTGTCTGTCTGAAACACCCGTCTCTCTGAAACACCCATCTGTCTGAAACACCTGTCTACCTGACCCACCTGTCTCTCTGAAACACCCGTCTGTATGACTCACCTGTCTACCTGACCCACCCGTCTCTCTGAAACACCCGTCTGTCTGACCCACCCGTCTCTCTCAAACACCCGTCTGTCTGACCCCCCCGTCTCTCGGAAACACCTATCTGTCTGAAACACCTGTCTACCTGACACACCATTCTGTATGACTCACCTGTCTACCTGACCCACCCGTCTCTCTGAAACACCCGTCTGTCTGACCCACCCGTCTGTCTGACCCCCCCCGTCTCTCTGAAACACCCGTCTGTCTCAAACACCTGTCTGTCTGAAACACCTGTCTACCTGACACACCCTTCTGTATGACTCACCTGTCTACCTGACCCACCCGTCTCTCTGAAACACCCGTCTGTCTGAAACACCTGTCTACCTGACCCACCTGTCTGTCTGACCCACCCGTCTCTCTGAAACACCTGTCTACCTGACCCACCTGTCTCTCTGAAACACCCGTCTGTCTGAAACACCTGTCTACCTGACACACCCTTCTGTATGACTCACCTGTCTACCTGAAACACCCGTCTGTCTGACCCACCCTTCTCTCTGAAACACCTGTCTACCTGACCCACCTGTCTGTCTGACCCACCTGTCTCTCTGAAACACCCGTCTACCTGACCCACCCGTCTGTCTGACCCAACCGTTTGTCTGACCCACCCGTCTGTCTGACCCACCCGTCTACCTGACTCACCTGTCTGTCTGACCCACCCGTCTCTCTGAAACCCCTATCTACCTGACCCACCTGTCTGTCTGACCCACCCGTCTGTCTGAAACACCCGTCTCTCTGACCCGCCCGTCTCTCTGAAACACCTGTCTACCTGACCCACCCATCTGTCTGAAACACCCGTCTCTCTGACCCACCCGTCTCTCTGAAACACCCGTCTGTTTGACCCACCTGTCTACCCGACTCACCCGTCTCTCTGAAACACCCGTCTGTCTGAAACACCCGTCTGTATGACCCACCCGTCTCTCTGAAACACCCGTCTGCCTGAAACACCCGTCTACCTGACACACCCGTCTGTATGACTCACCTGTCTACCTGACCCACCCGTCTCTCTGAAACACCCGTCTGTCTGACCCACCCGTCTCTCTGAAACACCCGTCTGTCTGACCCCCCCGTCTGTCTGAAACACCTGTCTGCTTCCTCTCCAGGTGTGCATGTGTTCGGACTCTGTGCGACGGCGTTGCTTACTGACATCATCCAGCTGTCGACAGGTTACCACGCCCCTTTCTTCCTCACTGTATGTAAACCCAACTACACTCTGGCAGGTGTGTCATGTGACCAAAACGCTTACATCACCAAAGACATCTGCTCGGGTCATGACCAGCAGGCCATCATGGCTGCCAGGTAAAGACACGTCCACCTGTCTGCATTGCGTTCACGGCTGATTGTTGATGACAGGTTGGTGTCTCTCTGACAGGAGGACGTTTCCTTCCCAGCATGCAACTCTCTCTGCCTTCGCTGCCGTTTATGTTTCGGTGAGTGTTGGGGCGAACCGTAGACTGGGTTCTGTTCTGTTAGCTCCTGGTTCCGGTTCTGAAGGCTGCTGGTTCTGTCCCTCTCAGATGTACTTTAACTCCACCATATCCGACTCCACCAAGCTGCTCAAACCTGTCCTGGTGTTTGCGTTTGCTATCGCGGCGGCGCTGACGGGCCTGACTCAGATCACGCAGCACCGCAGCCATCCCATCGACGTCTACGTGGGTTTCCTGATCGGAGCCTTCATCGCTGCCTACCTGGTGAGATCTCCACACCTGTATAACATCCCATCATTGCCTCAGAGAGAAATCAGAGCGCCGTACAGCTGGAGTTTATCCTCTAAAGTAGCTTTCATATCAGGATTCATCTGCCTGGCTTGTGTCATGAACTGCACTATGTGATGCAGTTGTCATGGTGACTGCATCAGTGGCCAACCCTGTGGAGGAGTCAGGTTTTATTTCATGTTTCAGCCGATAGAAACAGAAAAGGGGAGAAAAGAAGCTGTTATGATGGAAACAAAAACAGAATATTTGTAGATTATTGTTTCCTGTTTCATCGTTCAATAAGACTGATGAGTTACAAAAAAATCACACTCCACCTTGAACATCTCTCCACCTGAAACATATCTCCACCTTGAATATCTCTCCACCTTGAACATCTCTCCACCTGAAACATCTCTCCACCTTGAACATCTCTCCACCTAAACATCTCTCCACCTTGAACATCTCTCCACCTTGAACATCTCTCCACCTTGAACCTCTCTCCACCTTGAACATCTCTCCACCTAAACATCTCTCCACCTTGAACATCTCTCCACCTGAAACATCTCTCCACCTTGAACATCTCTCCACCTTGAACATCTCTCCACCTAAACATCTCTCCACCTTGAACATCTCTCCACCTGAAACATCTCTCCACCTTGAACATCTCTCCACCTGAAACATCTCTCCACCTGAAACATCTCTCCACCTTGAACCTCTCTCCACCTTGAACATCTCTCCACCTTGAACCTCTCTCCACCTTGAACATCTCTCCACCTAAACATCTCTCCACCTTGAACCTCTCGCCACCTTGAACATCTCTCCACTTTGAACATCTCTCCACCTTGAACATCTCTCCACTTTGAACATCTCTCCACCTTGAACATCTCTCCACCTTGAACATCTCTCCACCTTGAACCTCTCTCCACCTGAAACATCTCTCCACCTTGAACATCTCGCCACCTGGAACAGCTCTCCACCTGAAACATCTCTCCACCTGGAACAGCTCTCCACCTGAAACATCTCTCCACCTTGAACATCTCTCCACCTGAAACATCTCTCCACCTGAAACATCTCTCCACCTTGAACCTCTCTCCACTTTGAACATCTCTCCACCTTGAACATCTCTCCACCTTGAACATCTCTCCACTTTGAACATCTCTCCACCTTGAACATCTCTCCACCTTGAACCTCTCTCCACCTATGATCCACCTGGAATGACCTGCTGCCTTTTCTCCTGGCTTTCCTCGTTGGTCTGTTCCACTGTCTGATTGCCTGATTTCCTCCTCATTTTCTAGGCGCTTCATGCTGTTGCCAACTTCAAGTCTTCTGATGAGTTCGGTCAGACTGCTCCTCCTGCCCCTCCGATGGAAGATCCCCTGCGGGCGCTGACGGAGCGTGGACACGACTCCGTATACAACAAGGGTCCCGCCTCTGCGTCCGAGAGTAATGATGAGATCGCGACGGCTCCGGCCCCCATAGGGCGACTGGAAGGTCTTGGGCCCCTGCAGAGGGAGAAGTGCTCCATGGAGGCCCTGAAGAGGGCCAGCGTTGATGTAGAGCTGTTGGCCCCTCGGAGCCCGATGGGAAAAGAGACCATGCTGACTTTCAGTAACACGCTGCCAAGAACAAGCATGAACATTAACGGTCCTCTTGCTACCAAAGAGGTGCCGGGAGATACGGCGCCCTCTTTGCAACCAGTGCAGCGACGTCTGAAGGCTGTGCAAGTACCGGTGGACCCAATGAGGTCGCAGCAGCTGGTTTCAGAGTGGAAGCAGAAATCTCTAGAGATGCGAGGCCTGGGGAACCGGGAAGATGCCGATTGTGAGCCCAGTGAGGATGGTTCTGAAGTAAGCTCTGTGGGGACTGATGATGCTAGTTCCCAGGCCCCAATCTACCAGCCCTCAGTGCACACTGTCAGGCCTGGCTCCAGTCGCAACCCCACCCCTCCTCCAGGTGGGGCTAAAGCTGTGGCAACACCCAGACCACCACAGATCCCTGACGCTGGAGCCCCACCAGTGTCCCCAAAAAGCGCCTTAACTAGGGCAAAATGGCTGGCCATCCGGGAGAAAACGAGTGGGGAGGGATCAGGTCGAGGTTCTGCCAATCAGCCACGCCTCATGCAGGTCATTGCCATGTCGAAGCAGCAAGGTCTTCTTCCCTCCTCCTCCTCTGGCGAGAAATCCTCTGAGAGCACCTCCACTGCTTCTGGCACCTCCTCCAACACAGCCTCCCCACACTGTCGTCACCCCTCTGAGCGCCAGCGGGATGGGCCAGGCATAGTCACCGTGGATGCCCACGCCCCCTACCATCCTGTCGCACTAACTCCTGCCCCCCCACAGGCCCCACCATTGGCTGGGAATGGAAATCCATGGGAGTGGGGCACGGTGTACAACGGGGATGACCCACGAGACTCCTACAACCGCAGCAAGCTTGCCAGGGGCGGTTCATCTGCCCGTGCCAGCAGCTTCTGTCCACGCCGCTCAGCCTCACCATCAACTGCCACTGACCCCGGCCTACAGGCGGAGATGTCGGCTGACGCCCAGCGCAGGGAAATAGCCATGAGACGCAAAACAGCACTAGTTCTGTTGGATCGAGAAATCCGTAATCAGACTGAACAGGAGAACTATTATAAAAGTTTACAAGGACGAAGGTTCAAGGATTAACCTGTTACTCTGCAAGATAAAGGCCCGATCCTGAAACTGATCATTGTCCCCTTAAAGCCCCCCAACAGTGAAATACTCTGAGGATATGACGTCTGAATGGTACGACACTTGGAAAGTATGAAACTTTGACCGTATGACACCAGAATGGTACGACACCTCGATGCTGAGTCAGCTTACAAGTACAAATCTTGGACAGTACAACACTTGGACTGTACGACATATAGACAGTACGACTTCTGGACAGTATGACAATTGGACTGTACGACATATGGACAGTACGACTTCTGGACAGTATGACAATTGGACTGTATGACATATGGACAGTACGACTTCTGGACAGTATGACAATTGGACTGTATGACATATGGACAGTACACCACTTGGACAGTATGACATATAGACAGTATGACATATGGACAGTATGATATATGGATGAAAAACTTTGACCGTATGACATATGGACAGTACAACATTTGGACAGTATGAAACTTGGACAGTATGAAACTTTGACCGTATGACACCAGAATGGTACGACACCTCGATGCTAAGTCAGCTTACAAGTACAAATCTTGGACAGTACAACACTTGGACTGTACGACATATAGACAGTACGACTTCTGGACAGTATGACAATTGGACTGTACGACATATGGACAGTATGACAATTGGACTGTACGACATATGGACAGTACGACTTCTGGACAGTATGACAATTGGACTGTATGACATATGGACAGTACGACTTCTGGACAGTATGACAATTGGACTGTATGACATATGGAGAGTACACCACTTGGACAGTACACCACTTGGACAGTATGACATATAGACAGTATGACATATGGACAGTACAACATTTGGACAGTATGAAACTTGGACAGTATGAAACTTTGACCGTATGACACCAGAATGGTACGACACCTCGATGCTAAGGCAGCTTACCAGTACAAATCTTGGACAGTACAACACTTGGACAGTATGACATATGGACAGTACAACACTTGGACAGTATGACATATGGACAGTATGATATATGGACAGTATGATATATGGATGAAAAACTTTGACAATAAGACAGCTGGATCAAATGACATCTGGATGATGCAACACATCGTAGCAACCAATCACATAACATGTTTGCGATTTTAAAAGTAATAAAACGGATTAATTCAGTGATAATGTAGCAAAGCTTTTTAGCCAATAACAAAAACACATTTAGCCAGTAATTATAAATTTAAAGTTATTATCTGTTGATTGGTTTTATGGCCATCATTAAATGTTGCGTACCGTTGTTGTATGACTTTAACCGTGGTGGAAATGCCGTCGTTATGTATTATTAATTTCTAAGCTGTACTTATAGGGGGACAAGAGGCCCAGATGGTAGGAGCTCGTCCCGCAATCATTAGGTTGCTGGTTTGAAGCCCCACTCTGTCTGTCTCTGTGCTTGTGTCCTTCACCCTCCGCGCCTGCTGGTGGCGGTACCAGAGGACCCCAGGCAGCTGTGGGCATGAATGGGTGAAGGACTGTAAAGTGCTTTGTGGTCCTCTGACTGAAAAAGCGCTATAGAAATGCAGGCCATAGAGGAACGTTGTACTTGATGCCAGGGAGGTAATAACCCAGCAGCTAAATGTTTTCATGTTATTGGCTTAAAACTTCTTTACATTCTAGGAGGTGAAACACGTTCTGGGTCAGAACCGTCGTTCAGGTTACTGCTCACTCTGATTGGATGAGTCTTTAGGGTCTGCTTTGTTTTACAGCAACGCTGTGCTCTGATTGGGCCTAGGCACAGAGGGAACGATGTCATTGCGTCAGTTTATGGGGCTCCTAAGCCCCGCCCTTCTACTTCCTGTCCATGGGTCCCGACTGCCAAAAAAAAAAGAATGAGAGTCAATGGAGCGACTAAAGTTATTTTCTGATCCAGTTTAAAATGCGCCGTGGATCCAACATATGATGTCTGTGAATTTTAAAAACTAATTTTGATTGCTGAATTTCAACCGGAGGCAAAAGTTACTTTAGGTTTTGTGTGAAAACGTTTAGCGGACTACAACTGCAGAAGAAGAAGGAGAGCGAGGGTCGTAGCCTCCAGGATGAAGAAAGGAGCATTAAACACGGAGAAAACCTCTATAAATCTGACCATGAGGAAAGTAGCAGCTATGTCGGGGATAAAGCAGTCGGTGGAGTGAGAGCCAGCATGGAGGAGAAGCTCTACAAGCTCTAGGTGAGGGTTTTACGTGCTATAGCTAGTGCTAGCTATAGCTAGTGCTAGCTCCTGTTAGCAAAATGGTGTTATATATGCGACTACTGATTGGTAGGCATTCTAATGAGAATTTTTACAATCAAATAAATCCCAAATCACATTAAATGTACATCATTACTTATCATTTAAATCGAAGTAAAACATATGTGTGATTCAGAACGTAAATAGAACCAGAAAATAACTTTTATCGCTCCATTGACTTCCATTCATTATTTTTCTGTTTGAGGACCAACGGACCGACAGGAAAGGGAGGAGCTTAGGGTAACTACAGGAAAGGGAGGAGCTTAGGGTAACTACAGGAAGGGGAGGGGCTTAGGCTCCCTACAGGAAGGGGAGGAGCTTAGGCTCCCCATTACAGTTGAAACGATTATTGGCCGGGACATCTCGTCTCCACAGAAACGTTGTCCTGCCATCAGAGGTCAAAGTCACAGAGACTAATTATAAAGAGTTTCAGCACAAAAAAAGCAGCAAACAGGAATCCAGAACCAGAACCCTGGGTCCAGGTAATCAATTCTAGCTCCCACCGCTCCTGGATCAGTGCTTTCCTGCCTTTCTGTTGCCTTAGCAACAGCGTTGTTGCCATGGCGACCTCTGGGATAAAATGGCGGCTGCTCTGCCGGTTGGCCCCGTTGCCATGGTGATGGGTCCGTTGCTGTGATAACATCTCATTGTTGTGGGTCAGGTGCCTGCTGATTGGCCGACTGTTTATTGTTCTGTTGTTTTCCTGGTGATTTATTGTGAAGACGTTTGTTTCTCAGCGGCTCGGACTCTGGCTCACATCTGATTGGCTTTCGGTGATAACCCCGCCCCCGTGTTGTCAGCATGTGGATCTTGTAAATAAGGATGAAGCTCCAAGCAGACGAGGACCTGAGACGGCTGGACGTCCCTGCTGTCTCTGCTGTCCCCCCCCCCGCCCCGCATGTTTTCCACCAGGATATAAATGTAAATCTGAAGCATCATGTGACCAACTGCTGCTATAAAAAGACGTCCGTCTGTCAGACTGAAGACGATGCTGCATGCTTTGTTCTCTTGAAGAGTGGAAAATAAAATGGTTCTTCATCACATGTTGTCCTTATTGACCTGCTTTGTTTCCAAGCTTCACCGGTGACCCTGAACTGGTGGGACTGGGAGTGACATTATGACAGTCATTGTAGTAAACCTAAAAATGTGAATGAAAGACATCATGTGAGCGATCCTCCCGTCTTCTATATGATGTTAAACCCCTGTAGGCTGACATCAGGTAAAGTGGGACACCTGGCAGTTGTAGGCCAATCAGATCAATGGATCTGTTTTTAGATAACTTGTGCCGACAATTGGAAATGTGTAGCAGATTTTGTCCGTAAAAACCTAACAAGTCAGGAGGCTCCAACCTTAAGTGAGTCATCTTATCCGATGTCCCACTTTACCTGATGTCCCATTTTGCCTGATGTCCCATTTTGCCTGTTGTCCCATTTTACCCGATGACCCAATTTGCCTGATGTCGCAGTTTACCTGATGTCCCACTTTACCTGATGTCCCACTTTACCTGATGTCCCAGATTACCTGATGTCCCAGTAACCTGATGTCCCACTTTACCTGTTGTCCCATTTTACCCGATGACCCAATTTGCCTGATGTCGCAGTTTACCTGATGTCCCACTTTGCCTGATGTCCCAGATTACCTGATGTCCCAGTAACCCGATGTCCCATTTTACCCGATGACCCATTTTACCCGATGTCCCACTTTACCTGTTGTCCCATTTTACCCGATGTCCCACTTTGCCTGATGTCCCACTTTGCCTGATGTCCCACTTTACCTGATGTCCCACTTTACCTGATGTCTCAGATTACCTGATGTCTCAGATTACCTGATGTCCCAGTAACCTGATGTCCCACTTTGCCTGATGTCCCATTTTGCCTGATGTCCCACTTTACCTGTTGTCCCACGTTACCTGATGTCCCATTTTACCTGATGTCCCACTTTACCTGATGTCCCACTTGCCAGATGTCCCACTTTAGCTGATGTCCCACTCACTTTACCTGATGTCTCAGATTACTTGATGTCCCACTTTACCTGATGTCTCAGATTACCTGATGTCCCACTTTGCCAGATGTCCCACTTTGCCAGATGTCCCACTTTACCTGATGTCCCAGTAACCTGATGTCCCATTTTACCTGATGTCCCACTTTACCCGATGTCCCACTTTGCCTGATGTCCCACTTTGCCTGATGTCCCATTTTACCCGATAACCCACTTTACCTGATGTCCCATTTTACCTGATGACTCAGATTACCTGATGTCCCACTTTACCTGATGTCTCAGATTACCTGATGTCCCAGTAACCTGATGTCCCACTTTGCCTGATGTCCCATTTTACCTGATGACTCAGATTACCTGATGTCCCACTTTACCTGATGTCTCAGATTACCTGATGTCCCAGTAACCTGATGTCCCATTTTGCCTGATGTCCCATTTTGCCTGATGTCCCATTTTGCCTGATGTCCCACTTTACCTGTTGTCCCACTTTACCTGATGTCCCACTTTGCCAGATGTCCCACTCACTTTACCTGATGTCCCACTCACTTTACCTGATGTCCCACTCACTTTACCTGATGTCTCAGATTACCTGATGTCCCACTCACTTTACCTGATGTCTCAGATTACCTGATGTCCCACTCACTTTACCTGATGTCTCAGATTACCTGATGTCCCACTTTACCTGATGTCTCAGATTACCTGATGTCCCACCTTGCCTGATGTCCCACTTTGCCTGATGTCCCACTTTACCTGATGTCCCAGTAACCTGATGTCCCACTTTACCCGATGTCCCACTTTACCTGATGTCCCACTTTACCTGATGTCCCACTTTACCTGATGTCCCACTTTACCCGATGTCCCACTTTACCTGATGTCCCACTTTACCTGATGTCCCACTTTACCCGATGTCCCATTTTACCCGATGACCCACTTTGCCTGATGTCCCACTTTGCCTGATGTCCCACTTTACCTGATGTCCCACTTTACCTGATGTCCCACTTTGCCTGATGTCCCACTTTACCTGATGACGCCCTATGACGGCCTGCTGATGCTGGGCCAAGATGAGGTAGACAGACTCATAGAGACGATAGGACGGACTGAACCTCACCTGGGAGCAGGTGGTCGCCTCCTCACAGGTCCTTACTGAGGAGTTTAACACAGAGCAGAAAACGTTAATAATATTTAAATAAACTTATTTAGAAATACGTGGAGAATGTGTATTTGTGCGTTAGAAAACAAAAGAATATAGAAACCTGGGAAAACTGATGTGCCGATAAGAGCAGCAGTGATGTTAATGAGTGTAGATTACAGCAGAGATTATTAGGTTAGGGAGCACATCTGGTTGTAAAGTCCAACAGCTGCAGGGAGGAAGGTGCTGAGAAAACGCTGCTTTCTCCCATCAGTGTTCAGGTTCCTGAAGGCCTCCAGTTGAACAACGTGTGGGACATTCACTGACCCCGATATCTGCAGGAATTTTCCCCTCCAGGACCAGGATGAGTTCCTGCTGGAAAAGATGATGAAGATGAACCTGTGAGGGGAGAACAGGTAGGTCAGCTGTGGGCGGAGCCTAACAGGACTGCTGAGTGTCTCCATGACGACAGTTCCTCTAAAGAAGAACCTCTGATCCGAAGCTACAGGAACCAGCGGGTTCTGGGTGCCTCACCTGGTTCTGGGAACAGCTTTGATGCAGACTGGACCAGAACTACACGGTGGTTCTCACAGAGATGGTTAGGCTGCAGCCGTCACACTCACCTCTGCATCTGCTGCAGGCGGGGGTTGCCATGGCAACAGCAGCCGGCAATAGATGGATGCTTTCAGGATAAAGCGCCAGTAAAACCGGCCTGAAGAGGTAACAGTCAGAATCCAGAAGCGGTTCTGTCCCTGTCAGCAATACCAGAACCAACAAAGACCCCAAAACGTTCCTGTTTTCCTGGACTCTCTAATGGTGCAGCTAAAGTTTGCTCAGAACCATGAGCAGGTTCTAGAGGTTCTCCAGGCAGAGGAATCAGTTCAGGGTATGAGTAACCAATCAGGGAGCAGATCCTGCCGGTCTAAGTCAAACCATCAGAATGGGCTGAATATACCACGGAGGTTCTAACAGGGACCAGGGAGGTCCATTAGAGGAGAACCTGATCAGTTAAAGTTACTTTGGTTCAGTTTATTGTTCCATAATATTCCTGATTATCAGCAGAGTTATAGTTCATCCAGAAAGTATTCATCATTATTTAACTGAATGCATTTCAGTTTATTTCTTTAGCGCCAGTTCCCAACAGATTTCACCTCAAGGCACTTTACAACAAAAATCATTTTACAACAAAAATCATTTTACAACAAAAGTCATTTTACAACAAAAATCATTTTACAACAAAAATCATTTTACAAGAAAAATCATTTAATCCAATTATCCAAACATTCCAATCTGTTAAAAGTTTTCTATGTAAGGAATCCCAGCAGATTGTGCTGAGTCATTGATGTGAGGTTGTACCGGGATCATACAGACTCCAACCACAGCAATTCCTCAGCAATCCCTCATACTGAGCAAGCATGTAGCGACAGTGAAGAGGAAAAACTCCCCTTTAACAGGAAGAAACCTCCAGCAGAACCAGAACCTGGATCAGTACAAGCGGTCATCTTCCACGACCCTCTGGTGGTCTGAGAAGACAGAGAAGAGACCCAGAAAGAACAAAAGAACTGATGTAAGAGTACTTTATATGTTAAAGAAAGGTCCCCTTCACCTTCCAATGTGAAGAGTTTTGGTCCCTTCCTCCTGCCAGTCAGTGCTCAGGGTTTGTGTTAGTGGGTGGCTACTTGGGCTAGAGCCCCGGATATTTTCTGTGAAGCCCCGAATCTGGATTTTACTTTTGGTAGGAGAAAAAAGCTTCTCAGAAATAAGTTGCAGTACCAGAGTTCACCAGAGGGGCAGGAGCTACATAAAGTAGCCTTTGTACCCCCTGAAGAAGAAACTTAGATAATAATCATGAAAAATAAGTAAATATCAGAAAGGCAGATGTTCTGTGGATTATTAGGTAGGCCTAACGAATTAAAAAGAGTAAAATAGTATTACAGTAAGTGAATGAAACTAGTCAAACGTTGAGAATGGGCATTGTCTATTTTTCATCAGTTTGGCCAACGTGGTCAGAGAATCCAGTCATAAAAATACTTAAATCTTTAGTATTAAACTATTAAAGACTATAGCCTGTAGCATCTATTTAATTTTAAATTTTATTTTATCTCTGCTTGAGATCACACATCAACCAGATGAATATGTGTCACTTTTAGTTCCTCCATAATGACAAAAACCACTGATTGTGGCCCTGTGTATAAAAAATGAAATTAAATGTAAAATGATCAGCTGCGTTTGTGTAATTAAATAGTCAGATTGCTGCAGAAGTTTATATATCAGGTTTAGGACTTTTGCCAGGGGGTTAGGATGATGTTCTGACGGCTGAATCTGGGCTCTGCTGCCACTAGAAAAAATTTGTAAAGCCCCACTTCAGCCGCAGTTTTGAAATCAGAGAACATTACTGAAATTAAAGTTATCAGAAGTCATAAAGACTATGTGAAGCAGCCAATCCCTGAATCTCAAGCTTCAACAGGAGAAAATACTGCAGCATATGCGTTGTTTCTGTACTGGCTGTTGGAACTGCAGCATGTGTCTGATTATCTGCTCCAACTGCAGATGTTCCCCAAAGCCTCAGTAACTCTTCAACCTGCTGTCAGCTCCCAGAAAAAACAGATACATGAAGCACCTTTTTCTGGTTGGGGATTATATTCAGATGCTGGTATGGGAATATTTTTTATTTGATGTACTTTCCTGTACTAATGTGAAGCTGAAAATATCAGTGAATCTGCAACAAGTGGTCAGGGTTGTTTTTGAATAAGAATTTGTTATAATAAAACCTATGTATGTATGTTTGCGCAGAAAGCAAAGACAAATGGAAAAAACAGTGTATGAAAAAGAACAAAGCAGGAAAAACAGCAGAGGTCAGATTTATGTCTAACACAATAATAACTTAGTAAACTATTTCCTCCTAAGAGTTTCAATTATGGCAACTTGACTTTTTCTTTTTGTCTTGAAAATATTTTGTCTCTCATTCAAGAATCTTCTCCTAATCCAGTCTTTCAGAACTAAAGAAGCCTCCTAGATGAGAGATGAAATATTTACAAGTCTAGAAGAAAAAGCCCAGTTTGCCTTTCATTTAAACCCCCACGACTACCAAATCCTGGATGACTGAGAATCTACATCAGTGTAGCCAATTTCCTTTATATTATCTGCTGTTATTGGATGTGGGTTTGCAGTTACCTTTCTCCTGTCAGTCAGCGCCCAGGGTTACGGTACCTTTCTCCTGTCAGTCAGCGCCCAGGGAAAGCAGTTCCTTTCTCCTGTCAGTCAGCGCCCAGGGTTTATGGTACCTTTCTCCTGTCAGTCAGCGCGCAGGGAAAGCAGTTCCTTTCTCCTGTCAGTCAGCGCCCAGGGAAAGCAGTACCTTTCTCCTGTCAGTCAGCGCCCAGGGAAAGCAGTACCTTTCTCCTGTCAGTCAGCGCCCAGGTAAAGCAGTTCCTTTCTCCTGTCAGTCAGCGCCCAGGGAAAGCAGTTCCTTTCTCCTGCCAGTCAGCGCCCAGGGAAAGCAGTTCCTTTCTCCTGTCAGTCAGCACGCAGGGTTTGCGGTACCTTTCTCCTGTCAGTCAGCGTGCAGGGTTTGCAGTACCTTTCTCCTGTCAGTCAGCGCCCAGGGGAAGCAGTTCCTTTCTCCTGTCAGTCAGCACCCAGGGAAAGCAGTTCCTTTCTCCTGTCAGTCAGCGCCCAGGGTTTTCGGTACCTTTCTCCTGTCAGTCAGCGTGCAGGGTTTGCAGTACCTTTCTCCTGTCAGTCAGCACCCAGGGACAGCAGTTCCTTTCTCCTGTCAGTCAGCGCCCAGGGTTTACAGTACCTTTCTCCTGTCAGTCAGCGCGCAGGGAAAGCAGTTCCTTTCTCCTGTCAGTCAGCGCCCAGGGTTTACAGTACCTTTCTCCTGTCAGTCAGCGCCCAGGGTTTACGGTACCTTTCTCCTGTCAGTCAGCGCGCAGGGAAAGCAGTTCCTTTCTCCTGTCAGTCAGCGCCCAGGGTTTACGGTACCTTTCTCCTGTCAGTCAGCGC